>JASDQU010435930.1:35093-51058 GCA_032191745.1 Picea mariana
GAAACAATTCAAAGAAGAAAGGATTTTCTGGTTGGACGTATGAAATTGGCTAAACATTTTCTCCGAACAAATATAGAACCAAAATGGATGGTCTTATTCCTATTACAAGTGCTTCCTCCCAAACCGAGGCCAATCGTTCAACTAGGTGAAGGTGGACTTATTACCTCGTCAGATCTAAATGAACTTTATCGAAGAGTGATCAATCAGAATAATACTCTTACCAATTTATTAGCAAGAAGTGGATCTGAGTCATTTGTTATTTGTCAAAAAAAATTGATCCAGGAAACCGTAGATGCACTTCTCAATAATGGCATCTGTGGACAACCAATGAGAGACAGTCATGATAGGCCTTATAAATCGTTCTCAGATGTGATCAAAGGTAAACACTTAAATAATAATTCCTAAATCCTACCTAATCTTTATTTCATTTTATGTAATTATCTAACCATATATTAATTTTATTTTTCAAACTAATTCTATATAACTTGAAATTATTACATGATATAAATATTAATATATAAATATTTATTAATTACATTACAATTTATTTATATTAATATTAAAATATAATAATGTGATTTTTTCCCATCCTCCCTAAATATTCATCTATACAAGAATTATTAAAATAAATTATGTTTCACACGAACATGAACCTTGAATTATTAAAATAAATTATGTTTCACACGAACATGAACCTTTGTTTTAATAGCCACTTTTCAGGGGTCATTATGAATCCCTTAATAAAGATCGGTATTCTTAAACAACTATCCCAGAGTGTTTATGTTCTTTCTTTAAAAAAATAGTTATTGTAAATGATTCAAAGTATGATTTAAAAATTAAATGTTTTTCTTATGTTTAGAAGAATAATTATTATAAATAATTATAAATATGATAAAATAAATCTTTTATTTTTCTAAATTAATTTTTGTAATTAAATAAATTTTTTTGAATAATCAAAATAAAAAATAAAAAAGATTCAACTAAACATAAACACCTTTAATTTTATTAATTATCAAACTTATTTCATATTATAATTTAATTAGCAATTAACTAATAAAAATTAATCCAATTTCCATTCATTTTATTTTTAATTAACAACTTATTCAATTAATATTATGATGCCACAACAACTTATTCAATTAATATCAACAACTTATTCAATTAATATCATGATGCCACAACAACTTAAATAGCATTTTAGATTAAATATTATAATATACCTCTACCTTATTGGAAAAATAAATATCCTATACCATATATCATAGGATGTAATACAATTCAAAATTTGAACATAGCCCTAAAATAAAACAAACCAAATTCTTTAGTATTGGAGTGTGGCATGGGATCAATATTATTTCAATAATTTTATAGCCCTAAAATAAAACAAACCAAATTCTTTAGTATTGGAGTGTGACATAAAATCAATATTAACCAAATTCTTTAGTATTGGAGTGTGGCATGGGATCAATATTATTTCAATAATTTTAATAAAATAGTTTGTATTATTTATCATTTAAAATATTATGAAAATATATTTTTTTTAAACGTTAATGATAATAGTGTTAATTATAATTAAATATTTTTATATTTTATTTATAAAATAAATAAATATATATAATATTAAAACATAAATAATGAAAATGATAATAATATTAATTTCTTATGAATAAATATGTATAATATTAATATATAAATAAAAAATAGTGAAAATGACAATAATGTTAAGAGTTAAATTCTCATGATTGTTGGTACATGCACTATTTTATACACAAAATGATATATTGAAAATACTTATCATAAATTATTTATCATACATAGAATGATATAGTGAAAATACTTATCATAAATTATTTATCATTCTTTATCATATAGTAAGTTTGAACAATAACTAGATAAAAAAAGTGATGTGTAATGTTTTAAATGATGAAGAATTTTTAGAAAAAAAAAAAAAATTGTCACAAAACAAATGTAAAATGATATAGTGAAAATACTTATCATAAATTATTTATAAAGATAAATATAAAATGATATAGTGAAAATATTTATAATTATTTACCAAGAAAAAATGTAAAATGATATAGTGAAAATACTTATCATAAATTATTTATTATTCTTTGGTAAGTTTGAACAATGACTAGACAAAGAAGTGATGTGTAATGTTCTAAATGATGAAAAACTTTTAGAAAGTGTCTCTTATTTACTATTCTTTGGTAAGTTTGAACAATGACTAGACAAAGAAGTTATGTGTAATGTTCTAAATGATGAAAAACTAAGTTTGAACAATGACTAGACAAAGAAGTTATGTGTAATGTTCTAAATGATAAACTTTTAAAAAGTGTTTCTTATTTACTATTCTTTGGTAAGTTTGAACAATGACTAGACAAAAAAGTTATATGTAATGTTCTAAAAGATGAAAAACTTTTAAAAAATGTCTCTTATTTACTATTCTTTGGTAAGTTTAAACAATAACCAGACAAAGAAGTTATATGTAATGTTCTAAATGATGAAAAACTTTTAAAAAGTCTTTTTGTCACAAGGCAGGTGACAAATGTTGACAATGATTAGATAAGAAAGTGATGTTTCATGTTCAAGGTAAGATATACTTGCAAAAAAAATATGTATAATTATTTATAATATGATAAACATTTTTCATCATTGTAAACTTATAGTTGGTTTTCTTACTTCTTATAGTTCATAAATTTATGACTACAATCAACGTACTTAGGTTTTACTATATCCAATTCGATTATGACACAATATTTATTACAGTTTTAAATATTCCTTTTGAGTGGTTGATATTCGTTTGAAGAGGTTAAAAATATCTTTTGGGAGAATGGATGCCTATATTGTTAATTGTCATGCTTTATATATTTGTTAGTGTGCTATATTGGTTAAATTAATTGTATTTTATTTTTTATTAATTTTTATTTTGTTTTATCATTAATTATATTGTTTATGTTATTTATTTTTATTTTTTGTGATTTTTTTTAGGATTTTGTTTTAGTTGTTTTCTTTTTTTAAAGTGTATGGGGATATTGAGTAAGCTCTCATATAATATACAAAAGTAGCTATGTGGGGGGTTTGACCTCGAGACCCTTTGCTTGTATACAATTTGAGTGGACCTAATGGTTAAGAACATGTGTTTCATCTTAAGAGGTTACAAGTTCAAATCCAGAGGGGGTAGGGTATGTATACCTCCATAGACTTTATGAGTCAAATAGTTGAGCGGATGGGAGTCCCTTGTCCCACAAACAAAGGGGTCTCATACACCAATTTGGTGTGGCTTGGCAGTGACCTTAAAAATAGATTATTATTATTATTATTATTAATTCACAACTTTAAACTAATTCAATATGCTTAACATTTTGAATCATCATATGTTGACTTCAAAAAATAATATACCTTATAAAAAATAATAATAACAACAATATATTAGTGAATGGTAGAAATAAATAAAAAATAAAACTCTAAAATATATATATAAAAGATACCATATTTACATAAAAATAAAAATACTATAAATATAATATTTACATAAAATATTGAGATTAGTGTTTCAATGTAAATATAAATATCTTAATTTTGATTAAAAATTATATCTATATATGTTTTTTATATTTGATAAATTTAAAACATAAATAAATTTATACAAATAAAATAAATTAAAAATTAAAAATTATTAAAATAAATAAGATGATAAAAATATAATACAAAATTAAAATATTAAGTTTCCCTACTTTAAAAAAAATAATAATAGTAATAACATAGCTTTTGTTTAAATACAAATACAACAAATCCATATGATTTTAGATTCTCTAACTTGATAAATGCAAGTCCAAAATGATAGGAATCAAATATGTGTTAGTCCACAAACTATAAGTTGAAGATGATGTGGTGAGACTAGGCATTAAACAATTCCTAAAAAGTCATGGGTTGAAAGAATCTATCATCTTTATGATATTAAAAAAGTTGAAAATGAAAAACACTTTTTGTTAAAAATATATTTTTTCGTATCCATATTAAATCTCAATTTCCAAAAAATTGTTAGAATAACAACCTTCCTAACCTTCTAACTTATCAAAACTCAAAACTACAAAAATCTTTAAAAAAAATTCTTAATATCTAATTTTTTTTTTAAAGAATCTACTTAATACATTATCTTGCTAGAGACTTTTCTAGTTAAAAATTGTGTATAAAGTTTTGGAGGTTTCAAAACATTATATACAGTTTTTATCTTGTAAACTGGTTAGCATTATGACTTTATCCTGTAAACTGGTTAGCATTATGACTAACTCTAGAAACTTACACAATCAAATACATTATCTTCATTAAACCAAATCAAACCAAACCAAATCTGATCTCAAGATTAACTATCATCGTGATTATCTTCATTAAACCAATCCAAATCTAATACATTATCTTCATTAAACCAAACCAAATCTGATCTCAAGATTAACTATCATCGTGATTATCTTCATTAAACCAAACCAAATCTGATATAACTAACTCTAGAAACTTACACAATCAAATACACTATCTTTATTAAACCAAATCAAATCTGATCTCAAGATTAACTATCATGATGATGATCTTCATTAAACCAAACCAAATCTAATTTCAAGATTAACTATCATGATAATTATCTTCATTAAACCAAACCAAATCTGATATGACTAACTCTAGAAACTTACACAATCAAATACATTATCTTCATTAAACCAAACCAAATCTGATCTCAAGATTAACTATCATCGTGATCCTAAGAAGAAAATGCTAAGAAAATACAAGCCAAAAAATATTAAAGAACTGATTTCATCCACTACAAACACAGCACGCCCACATGGATTGTCTAACATACCTTCTTCATCACTGTTCTGTAAACAAAGGACTCTTTTCGTTGTCATACAAGAGGAATTGAGAGATGAGCTTCAAAACGACGACGCTGTCTGTGCTATTTGCTTGAGCGAGTTTGAGATGGATGACAAGGTCCAGCTTCTCACTAATTATTCTACCATGAAATTTTTTTAACGAAACGGCTTTATGTCCAGAAAAGAGGACAGCTCTTCTGCTAGACATTAAGCAATTTCTTCAAATAAATTTCATGGTAAAAGGGACAGCTGTTAGTGAGCAGCAGGACCTTGTCATCGACAGCAAACTCGCCCAAGCAAACAGCACGCAGCGTCGTCGTTTTTAAGTTCATCTCCCACCTCATCTTCTATCACGCCGAACATCCAACCCAAGCGCTCGGCAGCTGATCCTCCTCAACCCTAAGGACAGGACTTCAGTGGGTTCCTTCAAGAAAACCCAAGAACGCGGTAGATCTATTGCCCTACATATCCCATCAAAAAGGCAGCATGCAACAGAGGCTTAAGGCTCTCTGTATCACAAATAGCTGCCATAATAACAAATCACAAATACCTACCGAAGTTATAGACACATGGATTGATTTATAAGGAGTCCATTCACATGACTTACTATATTGTCTCGAATTAAACCACGGCAAGCTTGAAATCACGTACTATTTCAACCAAAATCTGTGGGTGACAAGCCCGTGCCACTAAACTGTCTTATTTGTTAGAAAGTATAGCAATGTATGACTTAACACAGCAACGGACAACAAAACAACAAACAAAGCAAAAGGGGTTTCTCAGTATTCTATTGACTGGGTATTGACTGGGTTTAATACTACACAGCCACAAATTAGTGGCAGGTGAATGCCAAAAGGACGGCGTGTAAAATCTGCAAAATCTGAACCCCTGGGAAAGAGAAATGCCTTGGACAGAGTCGGAAGTGTGTCAGAATATGGCTGGTGAAAGCCAAAGGTTTAGGTTGGCATAGAAAATGAAATCCTAATCATTCATATGTGGTAATCAGCTAGCCACCATAGTAAATTTTAAATATAATTAAGTAAAAGTAAAAAAATAAACATGTAAACTGATGTCTTTATAATAGTGAGGAAGTTAGTGGTTGAAATCACAACCATTGATTTATTGGGACTACTAAGAATATTCCATCAATATTTAATTTTGTCCATACAAAACTGATTAAGCACTAAAAACCTATTAAATATGCCCATGATCAATAAGTGTTCTGTTTTTTTTCTTAAAAGTTACAAATTCAAAACTAGAATAAAAGTTTTACATGTTATTTGATATTTGACCTACTGTGATGAAACTGAACAGATGACCCCTGAATTCCTTACAAGTGACCCCTGAATTCCTTTTACTGATTTGCAGACTGTCATACTAACAAAATTTATTTCCTTGAAAAAGGAGTTTTCCCAGTCTAAATGCCAGATGTACAGCAACAAATTATATACTAGTAAGAAACTATTTAGATGTACAACAACCATCATATACGGGTAAAGCTGATTCAGTTTGCTAAAAAACCTGTGGGACAATCGAATTATAAAAAAAAATCCCTCAAATCTACTCTATCAATTTCTTGCTAGATTTTAAACAAGACCACCACGTTCATATTTTTTGAAAACGGTTTTTAATATTTAGGTATTTGAATGAGTCGGATAAATATATTCTCCATACGATTGATCCTGGATCCTGTTAGACAATTTATAAACTCAGATATCCTGGGAAAACACATTATGCAATAAGTTTTACTCAGTCAAAATGCAATCCAACTAATATTTCAATTTGGACTGTCGATGGTGGCCTGCGCCCCCGTGACCTAGCTGCTCTGCGCCCCCGTGCTGCCTCCTGCGGCCTCCCTGCCTGGCAGCTCCTGCCGCTGGGCCTCCACGAACCCGTCCAGGGCCTTTCTGGGCCCCCCTCCTCCTTTTTAGCTGAGCATCCGGGCCCTGCTGCGTCTGGGACTGTGCAGCGTTCAGTCATGCCGCCCCCAGGGGATCCGGAGTCTCTGGACCCTCCCCTCCACCAGAAGTGATTGCTTTCAAAGCAATGGTTGACTCGATCTCTAAGCGACAGCCCTCAGCCAACTAGTAGAAGTTCGTTAAGAGGATGGATTCCATACCTTCGGTAGCTCTTCCTGAAGAAGAAACCTGTAAAGCAGCTCTTAATCTTGCTGAGAAAGGGCTCATAGGCCAGTTCACGGGCCTCTGGCCCTCGCCTAAGTCAATAGAGGAGTGGACTCAGAGAAATTGGAAGCCGCTAATCAAAGAAGGAATCAAGAGCTATTTCGTAGGCAAAGGTTTCTTTATCTTCGTTTTTGAAAGTGCAGAGGACAGAAGCCTAATCTTTAGAAACGGACCTTATTTCATGGGCCCCCAAGGACTATATCTCAACAAATGGTCGCCGGACTTCGACCCAACTCAGGATGTCCCATCTGTTGTTCCGGTGTGGGTGCGACTTCCCCATCTCCCCCTCCACTGCTGGAACCCGAAGTCTCTCCAGATTATCGGCAACAGATTAGGAAAATACATAGACCAGGCTGCAAGAAAAGATCAATATTCATGTGCACGTATCTGTGTCGAAGTAGATCTGGAGGAGGGGCTTCCGGAAGCCATTAAGCTAACAGTAGCAGGATGGACGCACGTACAAGAGCTGGACTATGAACAACTCCCATTCAAATGTAGGCACTGCCATGGATATGGGCATTTTGCCAAGCACTGCAAGAAAAAGGTGGAAGAACAGCCAGACAAGAAGAATGGCGAGCAATGGACCCTAATACAAAAAACTAACAACCAAAAAAAAAGCAAAGGCAAAGGCAACTCGAATGAGGTACCAAGCAGCTCCAATCCCATCCAAGAAAAGAGCTCAAATAGTAAAGAATCCAGACAGTTCAAGTCAACTACAACACCTCCGGACAATCTAGATCAAAGTGACCCTCCTATCCCTAACAAAGAAGATGAGGATTTGGCTCACCCGGAAGTCCCCCAAGGAAGCCCTTCCAGCCCCTCATATGCAGATGTTACAAGGAAAAAACCAGCAGAAAGCTCTGATTCCTCGGAGGAGGAAAAATTTGAGCAGCCCTCAAGAAAGGTTGGCAGGAAATCTCGTAGAGAAGCAAGGGAAGCGGAGGCAGAAAGGCTCAAAACCCAAGGAAGCCAGCCCACAATTGAGATGTCTATTGTGAGAAGTTCCAGAAACAGGCCCCCCAAGGGAGGCTCCCAACCCACTCCTGGTAAATAATGTGCCTTGTCTCTTGGAATTGCAGAGGTCTGGGTAATCCCATGAAAGCAGAAGCGGTTAAGGACCTGCTCAAAATAGAACCCTCAGACATTCTCATGATCCAAGAGACTAAGATAGAGGGGAAAGCCCTTCTAGACCTCAGTAAAAAGAAATGGAAGAAAAGCGAAGGAATAGCAATCAGCTTAAGAGGCTCATCCAGAGGGCTTACAACTCTATGGACAAAAGAGCTCTTTCAGCTGACCAAAACACATGAAACTCAGCACTGGATCTTTACGAAGCTAACGCATTCTTCAAGTAAGATGTCCATATCCCTCTTTAATCTTTATGTCCCTATTTTGTATTCTGAAAAAAGAGATTGCTGGAACACTCTTAATGATTTCTTAGAGCAGCATTCCCCTAGCAATATCATTCTTGCTGGGGACTTAAACATTGTCTTAAAATCCAAAGAAAAAAGGGGTGGAATCGATAGCAGAGATACCATGCTCCCTGCAGTTGAAAACCTCATACAGCAATGGCATCTTCTTGACTTCAGTCCAGTCAAAGAGCTTTACACCTGGTCCAACAATAGAGCGGGAGAGGAACATATTTCAGCCAGACTGGACAGATTTCTTGTCCAAGATACTCTGATGATGAACAAGAAAATAATCATCACTAAAATTTTGCCGAAATTGACCTCTGATCACAAACCAGTTCAGCTCATTCTAGAAGAGGAAGAAGATCTTGGTCCAATCCCCTTTCGATTCAGCCATCTATGGATAGAAAGGGACGGATTCACTGACACAGTGAAAGCAGCATGGGGAAAAACCTTCTCAGGGTCATCCAGCTATGTTTGGGAACAAAAGCTCAAAGCTACAAAGCAAGCACTGAAGAGTTGGATAAAGAAACCAATTCCAAACCCAACCAGTCAAAGGAAAGAAATTGTTCAGTCTTTGGAGGCACTGCAAGTAGAAATGGAAACCAGAGATATCACACCAACGCTGCTCAATGAAGAAGTAAAAACTCAATGTTCTTCCTTTCGATCTTTTCGAAATGAGGAAGAGTATTGGAGAATCAAGTCTTGAAGTTTGTGGTTGAAGGCAGGTGATCGCAACACCTCCTTTTTCCATCGCCAATATAGAGCAATACTTTCAAGAAACCACATCTCTGAAATTATAACAGTAGAGGGGCATATTTGCAAAGGATTCAGTCAGATAAAAGAGGCAGCTGAAGCGCACTACAAACATCTCTACACAGCAGATTCTCAATCCAATGAAGAAGATACTGCAGATCTCCTCGCTAACATCCCTCATCTGATCAGCCCTGAAGACAATGCCTTTCTCACTAAGCCCATCACTGAAGAAGAAATCATAAAAGTTATCTGGTCCATGGAACCGGACAAGGCCCCTGGGCCCGATGGCTTCCGAATTCGCTTCTACAAAACCTGCTGGGATATCATCAAAGTGGACCTATTAAAAATGGTGAAAGGATTCATGACAAAAGCTAAAGTAGGAGGAGGAACTAATTCCACCTATCTTGCCCTTATCCCAAAAGAAACCAACCCTGAAACCTTCACCAGATTTAGGCCCATATCGCTGTGCAATGCCTCCTATAAAATTTTGGCAAAGCTCCTAGCTAACAAGATCAAGCCATTGCTCAATAGGTTGATCTCCAGCAATCAAGGTGGCTTCGTAGAAGGCAGGCACATTCTGGATAATGTCATTCAAGTTCAAGAGATCATTCACTCAAGTAAGCAATGAAATGAAAAAGGCATGCTAATCAAACTCGACATGGCCAATGCCTTTGACCGAGTCAATCGAGCCTTTATTTTCAAAGTCCTACTCTCTTTTGGTTTCTCCTCCCATTTCGTTAATCTCATCTCAGCATGCACTGACAATCCCTGAATTGCCCCTCTTGTAAACGGTCGCCCTACCCCCTTTTTTCAAGCACAGAGAGGCCTCAGGCAGGGATGCCCGCTCTCTCCTTTCCTGTACATCCTGATGACGGATTCCCTCAGCAGAAAGCTAACAGCAGAACAAGCCTCAGGCTCCCTACCAGGCCTAAAACCTTCCATTTCCTCTCCAGCTCAGAATCACTCCCTGTTCGTTGATGACTCCCTTCTTTTGGGAGGTGCCTCTGTCAGAATAGCAAAGGAATTTGACATTGTCCTCAAATGCTACTGCAAGGTCTCTGGTGCCTCAATCAATGAAAGAAAAAGTGCAATTTATGGCTGGAATGTTGGGCAGCAAGAGCTCACAGGCATCTCCAATGCTCTTGTCTTCACAGGTCATGCCCATTGGGAAAAGATCAACTATCTCGGCCTCCCCATCACTAATTGCTGCAATAAGAGGTCGTTGTGGATAGACATCATTAGCAAAATAAAATCAAAAATCTTTGCATGGGGAGGCTATTGGCTCACCAAGGGAGGCAAGGTCATCCTGATTAAGGCAGTGTTATCTGCGCTTCCTTTATATCAATCATCCTTCCTTCTCGCCCCAAAAAGTGTGACCGACCAAATCTCCAAACTGCTACGCGATTTCCTGTGGCAGGGGGGAAGAGAGAATCACCGAAAATTTCATTTGGTCAAGTGGGAAATGGTCAAACGCCCATCATCTGAGGGCGGCTTGAAAATTCGGGACCCAGCAACAGTCAATCTTGCATTCGGAGGCAAAATCTTATGGAACCTCTTCAAAAATCCCACGCACCCTGTAAGCGAAATCCTGAAGGTGAAATATGCTCATACAGTTCCGATCAGAGACTTGCAAGAGAGCCAAACTCATCCCAGCACGCAGGTTTGGCGTTTATGTAACAAGAGTTTAAAATTCTTCAAGGGAAAGGCGTATAGGATCCTAGGCAATGGCAAGAACATTAACCTGTGGCATGATCGTATAATGGATCGAGAACCCTTAGAAGACAATGAAGAAATTGTTGAGTTAAAAGATTGGTTGAAGAGTGCAGGGATAAATCGTGTCTTTGATTTATCAAATTGGGACAGTCATGATGACTGGAAAGGGTGGGACTGCTTCGGAGTTCCAGAACGCCTAAAGAAGCAAAAACACATTTTAGAAGAGCTATTGGCAGAAGCGGCCCCTGTGAACAGGAAAACGAGAGATAGCTGGGGGTGGGGGAAGTCTGGTAGATATACAATAGCAGAAGTCTATAATGCTCTTCAGCCAAGCAGGAACAGCAGTAAACCCCCGGAATTTTGGAGGAAAGTCTGGGATCCGCTAGCATTACCCAAGGTAAATTTCTTCTTTTGGACTCTGGTTCACAATAAGTGGTTAACAGAAGACAATCTGGAAAAAAAAAGCATAGCTGGGCCACATAGATGCGAACAGTGCAGAAGCAGTTTAGAAACAGCCAAGCATCTTTTCATGGAATGTAACTTTGCTAAAGAGGTTTGGAGCCTCATTCTTCATGACTTAAAAATTACAGTCCCCCAATTTCACTCTGTAGCAGATCTATTTGATGCCTGGGACCAATGCTATCCTACAAAGATCCCCAGCAAATCATTCTGGCGGAAAGTCTGGAATGCCATTCCCAAATATGTTTGCTGGCAGATCTGGCTGACCCAGAATGATCTGATCTTCAATGAAAAGCAGCAAGCCCCTTTTTTGGCAGCGGCAAAGGCCAAAGCCTTCCTCCTGGAAGCAGTTCAACAACAATATTTTTCCAATTGTGCCTTGCTGGTCCCTGAAGAAGAAAGGTGGTTGGGCCGCCTTTCGCCCCACCCTCGGAAGCAGTTGTCAGCTCCTTAAGAAGTGAACCTGGTGTGGAAAAAAAGAGACTCCGAAGCTAAAATCCAAGAATGGTGGAGAAGTCAAAAAATCGCCACGATCTTCTTTGACGGAGCCTCTAAAGGCAATTCTGGGACAGCAGGAGCAGGAGGAGTCATCTATGACTCGGACGGCTTAAAAAGGGACAGTTTTTGTTGGGGCATCGAGCAGAAAACCAACAATCAAGCAGAGATCCAAGCCCTACTCAAAGCTTGCCAAATAGTCAGAGACAGAGGATATAAAGAATTCCAAGCTCTCGAAGACTCAGAGATTTTGATAAAAAATTTAAACACGGATAAATTGTTCACCAACACAAGTCTCAACAAAACTCTTAACAGATTAAAGAGAATCCTGCTCGACTTTGACTCCTACAAATTCTACCACATCCTCAGAAACTTGAACAGTGAAGTAGATCTATTGGTAAACAAAGGTTGCACTCTCGGGAAAGGGCAGCTTCTCCTAAATGAAGAAAGTTCAATTCATCCTTGTAATCCATGAGTAATCTGAATTCGGAATTAGTATAAGAATCAGAAACAGAAGCTTTGTAATGATGGCTGCCATGGTGCATGTCCTTTCTCTTCCTCAATAAAAAAAACTCATACCCGTTTCAGTTAAAAAAAAAAAATGCAGTCCAACTAAAAAGATTTACTAGTTTGGGGCAATATATGGTTGGATCACAATTTAGTTACATTTAGTCTTTAGGCTCAGGAAACCTTTATTTTTATGTGATTTTTTTAGTTGTAGTTAGAAGGTTTTAAGAAATTATTGTTTTGGGTGATTGTTGTAGGGAACATTTATTCTAAATTCTACAAGGAATTGTTATACTTGTAAATTTGATTGATTATTTCAGTATAATCTTTGTGTTTTAGTGGTTTTTCAGCATGTTTAATCCATTTCTGCATTCAAAAATGGATTTAAAGAAAAACAAAAAATAATGATATCATGCAAATTTATGTTGCCTGATTTCATAAAAAAAAATCATTTCATTAAACAGTTAGACAAAGCCACTTTTTCATGTTCAATTATGATTTTATCTTTTAAAATATTAAGTTGTTTTAAGATTGTTCTTTAAAGTAAGATTTGAAATTATGTTTTATTGTGTAAAAGTTTATCTTCTTTATACTTTAAAAAAGATTAACTTTTAGACACTAAAGATATTTAACAAAAGTGAAAGTATACTCACATACATATCATTATTTAAGTTTTTAAATGACATAATTACCTTTAAATAAAGATAATAAGTCAACCAACATTTAAAGGTAACAATTAAATCAAGTAAATGTAAATATAAGTTAACAACTAAATTATAATAAATTTTACCATGTATAAAAAATCTATCAAATAATATATTAAATTTCACTCCAACTAATTATGTTTAATACCCCTGAAACCTTCAAAATTTATTTTTCTAATAATATATTGTTGAATTTTTATTTGATTTTTCAATTTAAAGAAAATAAATTGTTTTAAGATTTCTCTGAATTTTTTGCTCAAAATAAAGTCTTTATTTTTCTAATAATATATTGTTGAATTTTTATTTGATTTTTCAATTTAAAGAAAATAAATTGTTTTAAGATTTCTCTGAATTTTTTGCTCAAAATAAAGTCTAACTGAATAATTACAGTTTTTGCTAAATCAAAATAAAGTCTAACTGAATAATTACAGTTTGTAGTAATATGTAAATATTTGCAATTTCGATCATATAAGTGAATTAATTTAAAAACCTTTAAACCCCTCAAAATATACTTAACAATTATTAAAACGACAAAATCGAGTTTCTGATTTCCAACAAATTGAGGCACAAAATTTTTAAACAAAAATCCAAAAATACAGTGTTTAATTTAACTTTCCCCGAAGCCTTCAAGCTGCAATTGGCCGTGCAACAGATAGCCCGGTTTCGATGAAAAGCATCTCCACAGGTACTTCATGTGTCTGAATACATCAGTTCCCTGTCACGTTCACCTTAATGGATACATCAGTTCTGTCACGTTCACTTTAATTTCATGTATTCGTACATAATAATGGAATGACAAAATGTGAGGTAGTCTAAAAGTTGTACGAAATGATTTTTTCTAGTGATATTTTGCTGGTATTTTTGGTCGAAATTTGAGGAGAAATTGTTAGATGGGTTGATTTGAGTGATTAGTGTTTCAGAGGTTTTTCAGCATGCTGAAGTCGTATCTACATTCAGAAATGTATTTTAAACAATAAAAAATAGTGGTCTCGGTGCAGATTTATGTCACCCCATTTCGGTGAAAAAAACCTTTTGGTAGAACAATTACATGATTACAAATGTCTATATGTAGTATTTGTATGAAAAAAACACATTACGGATGTCTATATGTAGAATTTGTATGAAAAAACCACATTTTAAGAAGTTTAAGTGGTTGTGGTTTAATTTATAAGAGGTTCATCCAAAATGGATCTAAAACAAGTGTTGCATGGCAGTTTAGTCCCTACCCTGTTGGAATGGAAATAAATGTGCAGGGATGGGGGAATAAGTAGCGGAGGCAAATGGAAATTGCAGGAAGTACGTGTGATATTCATGCAGAAAATGACAAGTGGCTTCTAGAGCAATTCTCGCATAGAAACCATTTAGTTTTTTAAAGCATTTTCATTCTAATTATATTGTGTTTTGCATAATCTGTCTTGCTTTTATTTTTTGCAGAGATATCCCCATCATGTGTAACTCATGTGTAACTTGATATATCATTGGATTCTGACTTGACATATTCATGTTTTATCTCTTCAATGTATTTATCAAATTCATTCATAATGATCTCTCGAGTTAAGTACAATTTCCATAGTCACTTCTTTAATTTTTCCCATGGACAAAGTAAGCAACATCCATTTCATTCTATTAAATAGATCATCTAGCTTGTGTGTCTCTATATGTGTTAGGATAAATAAAGTTATATGCGGTGACAAAGAAACAAATATATATATTTTTTAAGATTATTTGATCTTCTTGTGTGACCTCTGTGTCTGCTAGTTTTTTCTAAATATTGTCAGAGGCTGATCTGCGATTTCTCTCCAGGAAGAGGGCATCTTTGTATAGTTGATATTTTTTTGGCAATGATAAAAAAATTTGAATGTTCTATTTATGCAATATGTTAGGACCGAAACGACAACCTAACGAGGATGTCAATCCTAGTGCGTTCTTATAGATGTGGTACTCCTCTTTAAGTTTTTCCTGGGGTCTATATAGTTCAAATGTGGGACTTGGTGAATTTTCTTCATAACGACTTAAAGCAATACAAAACGATAGAAATATATATATATATATGAAATAAAGGTTCCTTGAAAATAGGACGAGGAATCACACACATTAAACATTAAAATTAAATAAACACAATCTCCTGACATCCAGCATAGATGAAGATAAAAATTTCTGAGCACATAAAAATAAAAGAAGATGGCTAACATGCATAAAGAGAACTAATTTTGCATTCCGAAAACAGGGTTACAAGGCACCATTGAGATTCTTCCCAAAGTAGTTTTCTTTGAAATTTATCAAAAAATAATAATGTCTATTACATATTCCTTGAAATTTAAATGTGTTTGTCATATAGACTGGGATTGGAGCTCCCACGGACCATAAAAGAAATATGTACAAGAAATAGGATTGTAGAAAGAAGAAGTGGGCGACCATAGAGAGCAAGACCTGAAAAGAAGAAATTGGAAGTTATGAGTCTTTGGTTAAACATTTCTATTTAAAGAGGTGGAATAATTGGATTGATAAACAAAGTAGGATGTGATCAGTATAGACTTACTATGATGGTATCTATCTCCCCCTTTGTTATTTGCTTGCTGATGTCTTTTTATTGTTGTCGTCAATGACTACTTGTATCATGCCAACCGCTTGTTGTCCTCCGTCGGTGAGCTTGTCGATTGCCCTTTGGAGCCATTCTTCAATGTAGCTTCTCATGGGGGCCACGTTGATCTCATCCTAGATTTTTATGTTGAAAAACTCATTTTCTAATTCCCTTAGATCGATAGAAAGATTACATAGAGCCTAATCAATTTCTTCATTTTGTACCGAATAGTAGACTAGCCAGTTGTCCACGTCATCTTCACCATATTCAAGGATGTTGTAAAACACTTTTAA
>JASDQU010435930.1:56962-79596 GCA_032191745.1 Picea mariana
AAATGGATGGTCTTATTCCTATTACCAGTTCTTCCTCCCAAACTGAGGCCAATCGTTCAACTAGCTGAAGGTGGACTTATTACCTCGTCAGATCTAAATGAACTTTATCGAAGAGTGATCAATCAGAATAATACTCTTACCAATTTATTAGCAAGAAGTGGATCTAAGTCATTTGTTATTTGTCAAAAAAAATTGATCCAGGAAACCGTAGATGCACTTCTCGATAATAGCATCTATGAACAACAAATGAGAAACAATCATGATAGGACTTATAAATCGTTCTCAAATGTGATCGAAGGTAAACACTTAAATAATAATTCCTAAATCCAACCTAATCTTTATTTCATTTTATATAGTTTTCTAACGATTTATTAATTTTATTTTTCAAACTAATTCTATATAACTTGAAATTATTACATAATATAAATATTAATATATAAATATTTATTCAATTACATTATAATTTATTTATATTAATATTAAAATATAATAATGTGTTTTTTTCCATCCTCCCTAAATATTCATCTATACAAGAATTATTAAAATAAATTATGTTTCACACGAACATGAATCTTTGTTTTAATAGCCACTTATCAGGGGTCATTATAAATCCCTTAATAAAGTTTGGTATTCTTAAACAACTATCCCATAGTGTTTATGTTCTTTCTTTAAAAAAAAATAGTTATTGTAAATGATTCAAAGTATGATTTAAAAATTAAATGTTTTTCTTATGTTTAGAAGAATAATTATTATGAGTAATTACAAATATGATAAAATAAATTTTTTATTTTTCTAAATTAATTTTAGTAATCAAATAAGTTTTTTGAATAATCAAAATAAAAAAGATTCAACTAAACATAAACACTTTTAATTTTATTAATTACACAAATTTATTTCATATTATAATTTAATTAGCAATTAACTAATAAAAACTAATCCAATTTCCATTCATTTTATTTTTAATTAACAACTTATTCAATTAATATTATAATACCACAACAACTTATTCAATTAATATCATAATGCCACAACAACTTAAATAACATTTTAGATTAAATATTATAATGTACCTCTACCTTATTGGAAAAATAAATATCCTATACCATATATCATAGGATATAATACAATTCAAAATTTGAACATAGCCCTAAAATAAAACAAACCAAATTCTTTATTATTGGAGTGTGGCATGGGATCAATATTATTTCAATAATTTTATAGCCCTAAAATAAAACAAACCAAATTATTTAGTATTGGAGTGTGGCATAGGATCAATATTAACCAAATTCTTTAGTATTGGAGTGTGGCATAGGATCAATATTAACCAAATTCTTTAGTATTGGAGTGTGGCATGGGATCAAATAATTTTAATAAAATAGTTTGTATTATTTATCATTTAAAATATTATGAAAGTATATATTTTTTAAATGTTAATGATAATAGTGTTAATTATAGTTAAATGTTTTTATATTTTATTTATAAAATAAATAAATATATATAATATTAAAGTATAAATAATGAAAATAATAATGATTTTAATTTTTTATGAATAAATATGTATAATATTAATATATAAATAAAAAATAGTGAAAATGACAATAATGTTAAATTCTGAGTTAAATTCTCATGATTGTTGATACATGCAATATTTTATACACAAAATGATATAGTGAAAATACTTATCATAAATTATTTATCATACATAAAATGATATAGTGAAAATACTTATCATAAATTATTTATCATTCTTTATTATATAGTAAGTTTGAACAATAACTAGATAAAAAAAAGTGATGTGTAATGTTTTAAATGATGAAGAATTTTTAGAAAATATTTTTTTTTGTCACAAAACAAATGTAGAATAATATAGTGAAAATACTTATCATAAATTATTTATGAAGATAAATATAAAATGATATAGTGAAAATATTTATCATAAATTATTTACCAAGAAAAAATGTAAAATGATATAGTGAAAATACTTATCATAAATTATTTACTATTCTTTGGTAAGTTTGAACAATAACTAGACAAAGAAGTTATGTGTAATGTTCTAAATGATGAAAAACTTTTAGAAAGTGTCTTTTATTTACTATTCTTTGATAAATTTGAACAATGACTAGACAAAGAAGTCATGTGTAATGTTCTAAATGATGAAAAACTAAGTTTGAACAATGACTAGACAAAGAAGTTATGTATAATGTTCTAAATGATGAAAAACTTTTAGAAAAATGTCTCTTATTTACTATTCTTTAGTAAGTTTGAACAATGACTAGACAAAGAAGTTATGTGTAATGTTCTAAATGATGAAAAACTTTTAGAAAATGTCTCTTATTTACTGTTCTTTGGTAAGTTTGAACAATGACTAGACAAAGAAGTTATATGTAATGTTCTAAATAATGAAAAACTTTTAGAAAATCTCTCTTTGTCACAAGACAAATGTTGACAATGATTAGATAAGAAAGTGATGTTTCATGTTCAAGGTAAGATATACTTGCAAAAAAAATATGTATAATTATTTATAATATGATAAACATTTTTCATCATTGTAAACTTATAGTTATAGTTGGGTTTTCTTCTACTTCTTATAGTTCATAAATTTATGACTACAATCAACGTACTTAGGTTTTACTATATCCAATTCGATTATGACACTCAATATTTATTACAGTTTTAAATATTCCTTTTGAGTGGTTGATATTCGTTTGAAGAGGTTAAAAATATCTTTTGGGAGAATGGATGCCTATATTGTTAATTGTCATGCTTTATATATTTGTTAGTGGGCTATATTGGTTAAATTAATTGTATTTTATTTTTTATTATTTTTTATTTTGTTTTATTATTAATTATATTGTTTATGTTCTCTATTTTTATTTTTTTGAATTTTTTAGGATTTTGTTTTAGATGTTTTTTTTTTTAAAGTGCATGGGGATATTGAGTGAGTTCTCATATAATATACAAAAGTAGTTATGTGGGGGGTTTGATCTCGAGACCCTTTGTTTGTATATAGTTTGAGTGGACCTAATGGTTAAGAACATGTGTTTCCTCTTAAGAGGTTACAAGTTCAAATCCAGAGGGGGTAGGGTATGTATACCTCCGTAGACTTTATAAGTCAAATAGTTGGGTGAAGGGAAGTCCCTTGTCCCACAAACAAAGAGGTCTCATACACCAATTTGGTGTGGCTTGACAGTGACCTTAAAAGTAGATGATTATTATTATTATTATTATTATTAATTCACAACTTTAAACTAATTCAATATGCTTAACATTTTGAATCATCATATGTTGACTTCAAAAAATAATATACCTTATAAAAAATAATAATAACAACAATATATTAGTGAATGGTAGAAATAAATAAAAAATAAAACTCTAAAATATATATATAAAAGATACCATATTTACATAAAAATAAAAATACTATAAATATAATATTTACATAAAATATTGAGATTAGTGTTTCAATGTAAATATAAATATCTTAATTTTGATTAAAAATTATATCTATATATGTTTTTTATATTTGATAAATTTAAAACATAAATAAATTTATACAAATAAAATAAATTAAAAATTAAAAATTATTAAAATAAATAAGATGATAAAAATATAATACAAAATTAAAATATTAAGTTTTCCTACTTTAAAAAAAATAATAATAGTTATAACATAGCCTTTGTTTAAATACAAATACAACAAATCCATATGATTTTAGATTCTCTAACTTAATAAATGTAAGTCCAAAATGATAGGAATCAAACATTTGTTAGTCCACAAACTATAAGTTGAAGATGATGTGGTGAGACTAGGCATTGAACAATTCTTAAAAAGTCATGGGTTGAAAAAATCTATCATCTTTATGACATTAAAGAGGTTGAAAATAAAAAACACTTTTTATTAAAAATATATTTTTTCATATCCATATTTAATCTCAATTTCCCACCTCCCACCTCATCTTCTATCAGGCCGAACATCCCACCCAAGCGCTCGCAGCTGATCCTCCTCAACCCTAAGGACAGGACTTCAGCGGGTTCCTTCAAGAAAACCCAAGAACGCGGTAGATCTATTGCCCTACATATCCCATCAAAAAGGCAGCATGCAACAGAGGCTTAGGGCTCTCTGTATCACAAATAGCTGCCATGATAACAAATCACAAATACCTACCGAAGTTATAGACACATGGATTGATTTATAAGGAGTCCATTCACATGACTTACTATATTGTCTCGAATTAAACCACGGCAAGCTTGAAATCACGTACTATTTCAACCAAAATCTGTGGGTGACAAGCCCGTGCCACTAAACTGTCTTATTTGTTAGAAAGTATAGCAATGTATGACTTAACACAGCAACGGACAACAAAACAACAAACAAAGCAAAAGGGGTTTCTCAGTATTCTATTGACTGGGTTTAATACTAGCACAGCCACAAATTAATGGCGGGTGAATGTCGAAAGGACGGCTTGTAAAATCTGCAAAATCTGAACTCTTGGGAAAGAGAAACGTCTCAGAGGTGGACCGAGTAGGAAGGAGTTGTCTCAGAGGTGGACGGAGTAGGAAGGAGTTGACTGCAAGGAGTTGATTGGAAGGAGGCAGTGTGTCGAGAACGTGGCTGGTGAAGGCCAAAAGTTTCGGTTGGCATAGAAAATGAAACCCTAATCACTCATATGTGGCATTCAGCTAGCCACCATAGTAAATTTTAAATATGATTAAGTAAAAGTAAAAAAATAAACATGTAAACTGATGTCTTTATAATAGTGAGGAAGTTAGTGGTTGAAATCACAACCATTGATTTATTGGGACTACTAAGAATATTCCATCAATATTTAATCTTGTACATACAAAACTGATTAAGCACTTAAAACCTATTAAATATGCCCATGGTCAATAAGTGTTCCGCCGTAATAATATGTTTTTTTTCTTGAAAGTTACAATTTCAAAACTAGATTAAAAGTTTTACATATTATTTAATATTTGACCTACTGTGATGAAGCTGAACAAGTAACCCCTGAATTCCTTACAAGTGACCCCTGAATTCCTTACAAGTGACCCCTGAATTCCTTTTACTGATTTGCAGACTGTCATACTAATAAAATTTATTTCCTTGAAAAAGGAGTGTTCCCAGTCTAAATGCCAGATGTACAGCAAATTATATACTAGTAAGAAACTATTTAGATGTACAACAACCATCATATACAGGTAAAGCTCTTTATGATTGGGGTACTTAAATAGCTGATAAACATTGTTTATGGGTAATGGTTTTTTTCACACACTGCATAAAATTATTATTTTTTATTGTTTAAAATTCATTTCTAAATGTAGAAATGGATTCAGTTTGCTAAAACAACTCGTGAGGTAGTCGCATTATAAAAAAAAATCCCTCAAATCTGATCTATCAATTTCTTGCGAAAACAAGACCACCACATTCATACTTTTTTGAAAACGGTTTTTAATATTTGGGTATTTGAATGAGTCGGATAAATATAGTCTCCATACGATTGATCCTGGATCCTGTTAGACAATTTCTAAACTCAGATATCCAGGGAAAACACATTATACAATAAGTTTTACTCAGTCAAAATGCAATCCAACTAAAAAGATTTACAAGTTTGGGGCAATATATGGTTGGATTACAATTTAGTTACATTTAGTCTTTAGGCTTAGGAAACCTTTATTTTTATGTGATTTTTTTAGTTTTAGTTTAAAGGTTTTAAGAAATTATTGTTTTGGGTGATTGTTTTCGGGAACATTTATTTTAAATTTTACAAGGAATTGTTATACTTGTAAATTTGATTGATTATTTCTGTATAATCCTTGTGTTTTAGTGGTTTTTCAGCATGTTTAATCCATTTCTGCATTTAAAAATGGATTTAAAGAAAAACAAAAAATAGTGATGTAATGCAAATTTATGTTGCCTGATTTCATAAAAAAAAAACATTTCATTAAATAGTTAGACAAAGCCACTTTTTTCAGGTTCAATTATGATTTTATCTTTTAAAATATTAAGTTGTTTTAAGATTGTTCTTTAAAGTAAGATTTGAAATTATTTTTTATTATGTAAAAGTTTATCTTCTTTATACTTTAAAAAAGATTAACTTTTAAACACTAAAGATATTTAACAAAAGTGAAAGTCTGCTCACATACATATCATTATTTAAGTTTTTAAATGACATAATTACCTTTAAATAAAGATGATAAGTCAACCAACATTTAAAGGCAACAATTAAATGTAAATATCAGTTAACAACTAAATTATAATAAATTTTACTATGTATAAAAAAATCTAAAATCTATCAAATAATATATTAAATTTCACTCCAACTAATTATGTTTAATACCCCTGAAACCTTCATAATTTATTTTTGTTGAATTTTTATTTGATTTTTCAATTTAAAGAAAATAAACTGTTTTAAGATTTCTCTGAATTTTTTGCTCAATTTTTTGCTCAAAATAAAGTCTAACTGAATAATTACAGTTTTTGCTAAATCAAAATAAAGTCTAACTGAATAATTACAGTTTGTAGTAATATGTAAATATTTGCAATTTCGATCATATGAGTGAATTAATTTAAAAACCTTTAAACCCCTCAAAATATACTTAACAATTATTAAAACGACAAAATCGAGTTTCTGATTTCCAACAAATTGAGGCACAAAATTTTTAAACAAAAATCCAAAAATACAGTGTTTAATTTAACTTTCCCCGAAGCCTTCAAGCTGCAGTTGGTCGTGCAACAGATAGCCCTGTTTCGATGAAAAGCATCTCCACAGGTACTTCATGTATCTGAATACATCAGTTCCCTGTCACGTTCACTTTAATGGATACATCAGTTTTCCGTCACATTCACTTTAATTTCATGTATTCGTACATAATAATGGAATGACAAAATGTGAGGTAGTCTAAAAGTTGTATGAAATGATTTTCTTTTGTGATATTTTGTTGGTATTTTTGGTTGAAATTTGAGGAGAAATTGTTAGATGAGCTGATTTGAGTGATTAGTGTTTTAGAGGTTTTTAAAACAATAAAAAATAGTGGTCTCCTGCAGATTTATGTCACCCTATTTCGGTGAAAAAAAAATTTTGGTAGAACAATTACATGATTACAAATGTCTATATGTAGTATTTGTATGAAAAAAACACATTACGGATGTCTATATGTAGTATTTGTATGAAAAAACCACATTTTAAGAAGTTTAAGTGGTTGTGGTTTAATTTATAAGAGGTTCATCCAAAATGGATCTAAAACAAGTGTTGCATGGCAGCTTAGTCCCTGCCCTGTTGCAATGGAAATAAATGTACAGGGATGCGGGAATAAGTAGCGGTACGGGTGATATTCATGCAGAAAATGACAAGTGGTTCCTAGAGCAATTCTGGCATTGAAACCATTTGGTTTTTTAAAGCATTTTCATTCTAATTATATTGTGTTTTGCATAATTTATTTTTTTAATAAGATTCTGTAATTTTTCCTATTACCAGTGGTACAGCAGAAAAAGCACAGATATCCCCATCATGTGTAACTTGATATATCATTGGATTCTGACTTGCCATATTCATGTTTTATCTCTTCAATGTATTTATGAAATTCATTCATAATGATCTCTCAAGTTAAGTACAATTTCCATAGTCACTTCTTTAATTTTTCCCATGGACAAAGTAAGCAGCATCCATTTCATTCTATTAAATAGATCATCTAGCTTGTGTGTCTCTATATGTGTTAGGATAAATAAAGTTATATGCGGTGGCAAAGAAACAAATATATATTTTTTTAATATTATTTGATCTTCTTGTGTGACCTCTGTGTCTACTAGTTTTTTTCTATATATTGTCAGAGGTTGATCTGTGATTTCTCTCCAGGAAGAGGGCATCTTTGTATAATAGATTGTTTTTTTGGCAATGATAAAAAAATTCGAAGGTTTCTATTTATGCAATATGTTAGGACCGAAAACCTAACGAGGATGTCAATCCTAGTGCATTCTTATAGATGTGGTACTCCTCTTTAAGTTTTTCCTGGGGTCTATATAGTTCAAATGTGGGACTTGGAGAATTTTCGTCATAACGACTTAAAGCAATACAAAACGATATATATATATATATATATATATGAAATAAAGGCTCCTTGAAAATAGGATGAGGAATCACGCACATTAAACATTAAAATTAAATAAACACAATCTCCTGACATCCAGCATAGTTGAAGAAAAAAAATTCTGAGCACATAAAAATAAAAGAAGATGGCTAACATGCATAAAGAGAACTAATTTTGCATTATGAAAACAGGGTTACAAGGCACCATTGAGATTCTTCTCGAAGTAGTTTTCTTTGAAATTTATAAAAAAATAATAATGTCTATTACATATTCCTTGAAATTTAAATGTGTTTGTCATATAGACTGGGATTGGAGCTCCCACGGACCATAAAAGAAATATGTACAAGAAATAGGATTGTAGAAAGAAGAAGTGGGCAATGGTAGAGAGCAAGACCTGAAAAGAAGAAATTGGAAGTTATGAGTCTTTGGTTAAACATTTCTATTTAAAGAGGTGGAATAACTGGATTGATAAACAAAGTAGGATGTGATCAGTATAGACTTACTATGATGGTATCTATCTCCCCCTTTGTTATTTGCTTGCTGATGTCTTTTTATTGCTGTCGTTGATGACTACTTGTATCATGCCAACTGTTTGTTGTCCTTCGTCGGTGAGCTTGTCGATTTCCCTTTGGAGCCATTCTTCAATGTAGCTTCTCATGGGGGCCACGTTGATCTCATCCCGGATTTTTATGTTGAAAAACTCATTTTCTAATTCCCTTAGATCAATAGAAATATTACATAGAGCCTGATCAATTTCTTCATTTTGTACCGAATAGTAGACTAGCCAGTTGTCCACGTCATCTTCACTATATTCAAGGATGTTGTAAAACTTTTTTAAAGACAACCCCTTAAAAATATCAACTTGTTCATCGAAGGCTTGCTTGGTTAAGGATAAGGAGTTGACGATTAAGTTGGGGTCTTGAACCTCGTTGGTACTGTCGACTAGGTCTATTTCGATCAGCTTTCTGAATAATTATTCTTTCTTTGATATG
The DNA here is from genome assembly GCA_032191745.1 of Picea mariana. NCBI lineage: Eukaryota > Viridiplantae > Streptophyta > Pinopsida > Pinales > Pinaceae > Picea > Picea mariana. Next base: position 66,039 of record JASDQU010435930.1, read on the forward strand.
GCTTGTTCACATAATTGGACAATGATATGTAGGTTCTTCACTTCTCTTTCCAACATGCATTTAATTGATTGATCTGGTTTTGGGAGGGTAGATCTTCTTGTCTTCTTCTCATATCTGTCATGTTGCTGACATGGATGCCAAAAGGGATGACCGTCTCTAGATAGAAACGTTTTTCGTTTTTTAAATCCTCCTGCAAACGTTCATGCAAATCATGTGCCCTCGTTCCAAGGGAAACCATACTTTGTGATGTTTCTGAGGCCTGAGTAATTAGCTCCATTCTTTTCTTGATAACCTCTCCACATAGCCTCTACACAATGTGAGGAGGATGGAGGATCATTTTAACATGGTTGCAGGGGTGGCAGGGATGGTTATTGCTAAAGTAATGGAAATCAATGGGATAGGAATCAAAGCTTTCTCCAATTCCTTGAGTCGGTCCTTCAGTCTGGCATTCTTTGCCTCAATGCCTCCAATGGAATCATCAAGAGAATCTCTGGTTGCTCGATGAAGTCGGGATATTTGGGATGATTGCATGTTCCTAAGGTTAATCTCTGAACAAGATTTTCCTTTCTTATTTCTTACATATCTCTTTTCAATAATTAAATTTTTAGATTCGATGTCAAAAACAGTGCTCTGGAATACAAAGGATTCATCTTCGTAAAAAAATTTGGTCTCAACTATTTCCATTGAGGGATATGGTGGATCGCATCCTCAGGCTGATCAACTTTGTGGGATACGTTATCTAGATCAGTCTCAATTTCCATGTCTTCACTTTCAATTTCGGGCTCTTTTGCTTGCCCTACAACGTTTTTTCTCTTCTTCCTCATGTGAAGCTTGTGAGAACTATCAATTTTATAGCAAGGAGGGTTCTTATCTCCTCCTCTGATTGAAGAATTTTGGGTTTCTTTCTTACTTGGGTGGGTTGTTGGAGAGATACTCTCAGATGTCGTACTCTTGGTAGTGGTAGACAAGGATTGAACACTCTTCTCAAAATGGCCTTTTCCCTGTTGTTTGTACAATTCAATGGTGCTTTGTAATGTCTCTAGGTTGTCAGCATTAGGAGCAGGAGTGTTGTCATCATTGTCTATGTCCTCATTCAGGCGTGTCTGGGTAAAAGAATTGTTGAATCCAACTACTAGTAAATGTTCTAAAAAAATCTCATTAGGGTCGAAACCTCTTAGCCTTTCATCATATCTTAGGTTCAAGTTGTTGAAATGGCTTGCGAATTTGTCAATCTTGTTGATGTTCCTGAACACGAAGTCCCCGACTTTCCAAGGTAGAGGAATGAACTAATTTTTTCTCTTATCATGGAAACAATGCAACTAGTAGTTGTATTGTCTTTTTATTTTTGTAACAAACATTCTGTCTGTAATGTGACATGGAAGGAAAGCAGGATTATCCTTGAAGCCAAAAATCATTATCACACTGTAATTCTTCATTTGTTCAAGTGTCCCCTTCCTGTCCAAAAAATTGGTTGCCTAGTAAGACATGCAGGGAGCATCATTTCCTAACAATAAATCTTTGAAAACTGAGACAAAGTCATTAAAAACCTCATAAAAACAATGGGAGGCCTTGTGCCTCCACAAGGCCTGGTACCATAAGGTTACTGGGTCGAATTCACAATTTACCTTCTTAGACACAGACAGTTTTGGAAACAAACAGAAATGCGCTATCGCGAAAACCAAGTAGGATGATATATAAAATTTCTTCTCCTCCTTGAATCGTGACAATTGGGAACATATTTAAATGGAAATTAGCTTCCCCCGATAAAAAATGGTTTGTTCCTTGATTGTGAAATACAAAATATAAAGAATCATGCAGAAAATACTTGTTGTGGATTCCTACCCTATTATTCTTGTAAATATCTAGGCAAATTCCCGAAATGGATTTCTAAATGAACTAACCTGTAAGCTTGTGATATCTTCAGGAACTGTCGTTAGGTATTCCAGGACCTTTAGCAAGAGGTCCAACCCATTATCATTTTTTTTAGGAACTACTTGCAGTCTTCTCCTCTGAAGGTCAATGTTGTCTACAACAATCTTAACATCTTGCGGAAGACTTCGAGTGACAAAGAAATAGGAGAGTGGTCCCGCAATGGAATAATAATTTGTCCTGAAATATATATCTCGGCGCACCAAGAGACCACCTCCTTACAGTCAAAAACTTCATGAACACAACCTGCACGAGAAATTCTAGAGGTCCAAATTACTTTGCTTTGGGAAGAAGGGGATGAATAGTAAGAGTATGCCCTGGACCACTGAAATTTTTGGTCCTCACGCCCGAAAATGTTCACTGTATCTCCACAAAACTGTTGTCGAGTTGCTGCCATAAGTTTACGAGAACATTCGTTTTCCTCAGACGATGTTTGAAGTGAACAGTTGGAGGGGATAATATAACCCTCCACAAATCTTGGTCCAGTGTGTGTGAATGGTAGATCTCCTCAAGCCTTTCGCTCATTAATGACAATCTCTACGGTTGTTGTATGATGAGATGTTAGCATTAAAGCTCAGTAATTGCATACTTAGAAGTGTGAAGGTGGAGGGTACGATGAAGAGCAATTAAGGATTGGAGGTTTCGTGAACCCGACGACCCGTGAAAGACATTCCATGATGTTTGAAATGAACACTCGGAATGGATAATATAACCCTCTGCAAACCTTGGTTTAATGCATATTAATGGGAGATCTCCTCGATCATTTCACTCATTAATGGCAATCTTTACGGTTCCTACATGATTAGTTGTTAGCATTAAATCTTACTAATTGCATATTTAGAAACAAGTGCGAAGGTGGCGGGGACGGGGAAGAGAAATTAAGGAATGGATAAGTATGAAAAGCGATCAGTTAGGCTTCAAAGTAGGGTTACAAGGGATACTCACAAGAGGTGAGGGCCCAACGATCAAATTGTATGTCTCAGAAATAGTGAGTGAAAAATGCGTAAAATGGAAGAGGGCATGATGGGGCAGTCCAGTGATAAGTTTGTATATCGTGGAACTCCAAGTGTTGTTTGCAGGTCACAGAACAATGAGAGCGCAATCTTGAGCCCGCCTGTCCGGCAACCCGAAATTGAAAAAGTGGCTAAGTATGGAATAATGAAACGATCAGTCGAACTCGTTTTCGCTAATATATTGAAATTTGTAATAGATATCCCATTACCTGGCAAGATCTAATCTTCATGTTTATGAAAACGTTGTGTAGGGATAGTCAGTGTGAATGTCTCCTCGAGACTTTTTCTCATTAATGAAAATATTTACGGTTGTTGCATGGTGAGATGTTAGCATTAAACCTCAGTTATTGCATACTTGGAAAGAAGTGCGAATGTGGCGAGCACATGAAACATCGATTAGGAATTGGATATTTTGTGAACCCACCAACCCAATGATCTGTGAAAGAGATTCCGAGAAATGGCCAAGTATGGAAAGCGGTCGGACAAGATTCAAAATAGGGTGACAAGGGTTCCCCATGAGACGTGAGGCCCTGAAGGTCAAATTGTATGTCTCAGAACTTTTTAGTGCAAAATGTGTAACATGGAAGAGGCGAGAATGGAAGTTCAATCTAGAGCCCGCATGCCTGGGAAGCCGTGATCAAAAAAGTGGCTAGGTATGGAATGGGGAAGCGTTCGATCGGAGTCCTGATATAAAAGCATGAGTGCAAATGTGAAATCGTGATTCTGCCAACCCGCGTAGTTAGACATTTTTGGAAAAACGACTAAGTAAATAGAAAGAGAAAGTAGAGAGGAAAAAGAAAGGGGAATTTCGTTAAGTATAGAAGAGGGAAAAGAAGGGTTAATATACTAAAATTTGTAATAGATATCTCATTACCTGACAAGATCGTTTATGCATGTTTTTGGACAAGTTGTGTAGGGATAGTCAGTTTGATTGTCTCCTCGAGCCTTTTTCTCATTAATGACATTTTTTACAGTTGTTGCATGATGAGATATTAGAATTAAACCTCAGTTATTTCATACTTGGAAATAAGTGTGAAGGTGGGGGGAACACGAAACAATGATTAGGAATTGGAGGTTTCGTGAACCCGCCAACCCGACAATCCGTGAAAGAGATTCCAAGAAATGGCCAAGTATGGAAAGTGGTCGGATGAGCTTCAAAAAAGGGTGACAAGGGTTGCCTAGGAGATGTGAGGCCCCGACGGTCAAATTGTATGTCTCATAACTTTTTAGTGCAAAATGTGTAACTTGGAAGAGGGGATGATGTGGGAATCTGGTAGTCAATTTGGATATCGCAGAAGTCTGGGTGTTTTTTGTAGCTCACGGAACAATGGAAGTGAAATCTAGAGCCCGCCTGCCTAAGAATCCACGATCGAAAAAGTTTCTAGGTATGGAATGGGGAAGCGGTTGGTCGGAGTCATGATATAAAAGCATGAGTCCAAATGTGAACTCTTGAGTCCACCAACCCGTGCAGTTAGACATATTCGGAAAAAATGACTGAGCAACCAAAAAGAGAAAGTAGAGGGGAAAACGAAAGGGGAATTTGGTTAAGTATAGAAGAGGGAAAAGAAGGGGATAAAAGAGAGTGGGAAAATAGAAAAGCGGAGGGAAATTTTTGTAAGTGGAAAATGGTCTCAAACAAGCCCCATTGTTGCAAAATCATCATTTTCTAGTCCAATATTTTATCCACTTAATCGTTTTCTATTGTGCTTGTATCATTAAAAATGGTGTCAGCAAATTCTTTGTTGAATATTTTTTTTTATTGCAACTTGTGGGAGTAATTGTGTTATTGATACATTGTTTAATGCCTTGAAATATTATTTTAAGTATTAAACTTCCTGCATGATGAGTTGTTAGCATTAAAGCTTAATAATTTCATATCTATAAATAAACTTATTGTACTATCAACTTGATCGTAAGTATAGCAACGATGAACTTGAATTTTAATATTGTGGTCGATTTCTTAGCCCCATTTGACTCCAGCTAGCATATATCATTTTTTTTTTCAAAATATTTGCGAAGAATAAATTTGGTAATTTCATTAATAAAGTAAAAGTGCTCAAATAGAGGCCAGGGGATGGACAACCAATAAAATGCATCCTTTTGGAGTAGAGGAATCAAAGAAGCGAAAGGGAAATAACATATTGTTTTCTCAACAAGGTTGATCGTGAATTAGTGTTGCTATGTTCTATGTGCATTATGAATAGAATTAAATGTTGGTTTGAAACCGTGTGAAATTTATTTATGTTTCCATAGAAGCCTCATGTGATCGACACAATGAATTTCCATATAATTGTTCAATGCTCCATATTTGATCAAATTGCTTGAGTAAATACAATATTTAATAATTATGAGACTATCGAACCATGCAAACGAGAAGAGGTGTTAAATCCATCAAAGAAGCACCAACCAAGATTCCAAGGCAATTTTTTTAATAGTAAATTTATAAAAAAAAATAGTGGGTAATATATATTTATCCATAGACATTGGATTGAGTTCTTTGCACTGAAGCATTGAACATATTTGTCGTAAATACAAGTAGAGGAGTTACAAAAAAAAAAAACATGCATACAATAATGTGTTGTTCATCTAGTGCGACAACATGCAAGAGTCATCGACAAGCTCTTGAACATGCATACAAAATTGATTATCATGTTTTTTTAGGAACTCCTTGCAGCATAGATGATTTTAGAGGCTAAATTTCACAAATGAGCTAATTTTCCATGGTTTTTCCCAAAAAGAGATTTGCTAATTACCATTTTTTCTAAAAAGGATTCACCCAAATTCCATAGAATAAAATTATTTAACCTAAAAAATCACCAAAATTTTATAGAAACTATACAAAATCCTTAGAAATTTGAATATTTTTACAAAACTATCGCCAAACATTTTACACTTTGCATATTAAGGACTAGTAAGATTAGCCCATGTTTCCACATTTTAATATAAATTTACATCCTTAAAATCATCCCTACCTTGCAGTATTCTCCCCTGAAGGTAAATGTTGGCTGCGACAATCTGAACATCTTGCGGAAGACCTGAGGTGACAAAGAAACAGGAGAGTGGTTCCACAGTGGAATAATTATTTGGCTTGAAACAAGTCAACAACACTCCTTCTCCTAATGTTGGCAACCTAGAGACATTGCAAAGCACCACTGAATTGTACAAACAACTGGGAAAATTCCTCGATGAGAAGAGTGTCCAATCACCGGCTACCACTTCCAAGAGTATGGCATCCTGCAACATCACTCCAACGACCCACCCTAGTAATAAAGAAACCCATAATTCTTCAAATGTAGGAGGAGATAAGAATCCTCCTCGTGGTAAAATTGATATTTCTCACAAGCTTTCCATGAGGAAGAAGAGAAAAAACATTGTAGTGAAAGTGGAAGAGCCTGAAACTGAAAGTGAGGACACACCAAGACACCACCTCCTTAGAGTCAAAGACTTCAGGGACACATCCTGCATGAGCAATTCCATAGGTCAAAATTACTTCGTTCTAGGAGGAAGGGGACCAAGAGACCACCTCCTTACAGAAAAAGACTTCAGGGACACAGGATGTACGAGAAATTATAAAGGTCCAAATTACTTTGTTCGGGGTGGAAGGGGATGAGTAGTAGGAATACTCTTTGCACCACTGGGAGTTATGGTCATCACCCCCTACAATGTTAGTTGTATATCTAGAGAACAGGAGAGTGGTCCCACAATTGAATAATTATTTGGCTTGAAATATATCTCTCGGTGCACCAAGAGACCATTTCCTTACAGTCAAAGACTTTAGGGACACAACCTGCACCAGGCAAAAATCCAAACCCAATCCAAAACCCTAAAAATGAAAGGAAAGGATACATCTCTGAGGGCCAGGATCGACATCCGAGTCGAGAGACTCAAACTCTCAAGATGCAAAGCAGTTATTGCGTTCAATGTCGGTTTCTTTTCTGTAACCCCTTCCTTTGGTCTTGTTAGGGTCGCCATCGCCGAGCTGCGAAGTGCCCCCTGTTATGGTGTATTTCAATTTGGGCACATGAGTGGGAACAACGTCTACATTTCCATCATCCATCGTCGTGTCATTGTACATCAGATCATTTTCTTCCGGCTCAAAATCGATCCCATCAACCTCTGCGTCGGCCATCAACACAGGAGGGGGTTGTCTGAGCAGGGGAGGGTTCCTTGGAATTATTTGGCTTGAAATATATCTATCGTCGCACCAAGTGACCATGTCCTTCTTTTCTTCTAGGTGGAAGGAGATGAGTAGTAAGAATATTCCCTAGATAATTGGAAGTTTTGGTCATCATGCTTGAAGGTGTTTACTGTATCTGGACAGAACTGTTGTTGAGTTGCTGCCATAAGTTAACGAGAATGTTTGTTTTCTCCAGATTAATGTTTGAAATGAGCATTCAGAAGGGATAATATAACCCTCCATAGATCTTGATTTAATGCATATCAATGGGATATCTCCTCGAGCCTTTTGCTGATCAATGACAATTTCTACGGTTCCTGCATAATGAGTCGTTACCATTAAATCTAACTAACTGCATACTTAGGAAAAAGTGCGAAGGTGGTGATGAAAACAAAGAGTGATTAAGGATTGGATATTTCGTGAAGCCACCAACCAAACGACGCGCGGAATAGATTCCATGATGCTTGAAATGAACACTTAGAAGGGATAATACAACCATCCGCAAATCTTGGTTTAATTTGTATTAATGAAAGATATCCACCATCCTTTCGAGCATTAATGACAATCTTAACGGTTCCTGCAGGATGATCTATTAGCATTAAAGATTAATAATTTCATATCTAGAAAGAAGTGTGAAGGTAGCAGGGATGGATAATAACGATTAAGCAGTGGACATTTAATGAACCCACCAACCCGCGAAAGATATTCCAAGAAATGGCCAAGTATGGAAAGAGGTCGATCGGGCTTCAAAACAAGGTCACAAGTTATACTCAGGAGACGTGAGGGCCCGATGGTCAAACTGTATGTCTCTAAAATTTTGACTACAAAATGTGTAACATGGAACATGGCATGATGACGGACTTCGGCAGTCCATTTGTATATCACGAAACTATGGGTGTTGTTTGTAGGTCATGGAACAATGGAAGCGCAATGTTGAGCAAGTCTGGCTAGGAACCGATGATGGAAATAGTGGCCAAGTATGGAATGGGGAAGTGGTCGATCAGAATCATGATATAAAATCATGAGAAATATTTGAAAAAATGACTAAGTAACCAGAAAGGGAAAGTAAAGGAGAAGAATAAAGGGGAATTTGGTTTTCAATTTGTATATCGGGGAAGTCTGGGTGTTGTTTGCAGGGGGTGAAACAATGGAAGCGTAATTTTGAGCCCACCTAGACGGGAACCCGTGATCAAAAAAGTTGTTGAATATGGAATGGGGAAGCGGTCAGTCAAACTCGTGATATAAAAGAATCAGTGGAAATATGAATGCGTGAATCCACCAACCCGTGCACCTAGATATTTTGTGAAAAACGACTAAGTAACTAGAAAGGGAAAGTAGAGGGCAAAACGAAAGGGGAGGGAAATTTTCGGAAGCGGGAATTGGTCTTAAAAAAGCCCCATTGATGGTCTTAAAAGTAACTATGAAGTGCATTAGACAGGTGAGTAGGCTCTTCAATCAAGGAGTAGAGAAAGTGAGTCATGGTTATACTTTCCAAGATGTGTTTGCATAAGAGAAGCATAAAAAAAATACGAAAAAATAAATTTTGGGATTTCAAGTAAAATTATTGTATTGTCAACTTCACCATAAGTATAACAACGATGAATTTCAATTTTAATATTTTGTGGTTCATATCATAGTTCCATTGAAATTCACTTAGCATATATCCTTTTATTTCAAAATATTTCTGAAGAAGAATTTTGGTAATTTCATCGATCAAGTAAAAGTGCTAAAATGAGCTACATATTACATTTGTTTCACAAAGCTTATATTAAAATGAAAAACAGGTCTTGTATATTGTTTAAGATCATAGAAAAATCGCACCGTAAGTATAACAACGACGAATTTTAATTTTAATTTTCTATGGTTGATATCATAGTTCCATTGGACTTCACATACTATATATCCTTTTATTTCAAAATATTTCTGAATATGAATTTTGGTAATTTCATCGATCAAGTAAAAGTGCTAAAATGAGCTACATATTACATTTGTTTCACAAAGCTTACATTAAAAGGAAAATAAGGTCTTGTATATTCTTTAAGATCATAGAAAACCCACTAAGATCCTAAATGTATCATCCATCCATAATTCAAAAAATGGGCCCATGAGAACCTTGAACTACAACATGAAATCACATGAACAAAAGTCTTCCAAACACAAGACAGGACAAAATCAACAGAGATTGAGCATTGTATCCCATCTATAACCAAAACCCTAAATGGGCACTAAGAAATTTGTCGATTACTATATTACCATGAGGCAAGATCACTATGAACATTCGCTTCTGACAGTACTATGAACCAAGACCACGTTGACCTGACAATGTTCTAACATTACCAATTCTGGAAAAGAGTGTTAGAATTTAACTTAATGGAGTTCAAACAATTCCAAATTTGCATTATTATTGAAAATTCCTGATGGTTTCATTCACAGGAGAAATCCATTTTAATGCCTCAAAGGATGGACCTGATTTATTCATAGTTGGATACGTTGTATAAGGTATGTCCTCATGCTTCTCATTCCTGGACTGAACAATCTTATGCGCTTCCAATTCAATTTGTGATGGCATTGCAAAACTCTATTCCTATACTCATTGGGTAGCATGGATAGATACATATGAGATTGTTTCGTTTTCTGCCAATGCTTGACATGATTTTATTTTTTTTGGTTTAGTCGATATGCAGTATGGCATTGTCCTCATTTGATGTAAATTTACTATGGACCCGAAAGTTGCGTAACATGTAGACATTGTTTTCCTTTTTTTGTAGGTATACTTCGTATGAAAATTATGCTAACCCAGGAAGCACATCTTGTAATAGAGGTTGTCTAATTGTACAATGTACAATTGTGTTGTTGAGGGTTCGGATGGAAGCATTGAGGCAATGTCTATATATGTAAGGGAATTTTTTATTGCATTGTAGGAAATCAATTGTGCCATCATTTATGAAAGCAGAGTCAGAAGCATGAGAGTTGCATTTGGCACATACAGGCTCGAATGGGGTTGATTATGCATTCGCTACAACCAAAACACCCTCAACTTGCGCATGTGAGAATAGTAGTTAATATATTGAACAATATAATATACAACTGTACAACAAAAAAGATGCAGAAAAATTGTTCAAGGCAATTTTTATGAGCAAAGTGTGGAAGGAATTGTAGATGTATATGCACAATAGTTGTCGAGCTAGTTAGTTTCTTGATATCCTGTACTATGTTTGTTCGCAATTATGTTACAAATGTTGCTTGGGTTGTGCGAGAGATACTTTCTTTAACATCTCTTTTATTTATTATATGTTTGAAGAGCATAAGTGGAAATTTCCCTTTATGCAATTGTTGTTCCATTGAGGAAAACAAATTTGAATAGGTTTCGAGCAATTGCAGTTGCAACATGGAACAATGTAATAGTTGTGTAACATAACTAAGATATATGAACATGTGAAAGTAATGGACAAAAATGGATATTGAGAACAATACCATTGCCTTGTAGTTGTCTGACTCTCCATCTTTTATATGGAGAATGTGTTGTGAGCCAAGTTTTCTCGCGAGTGTGACAGTTGCACCAATGGTTCTGATTGGGTAAGTGTTGTTGCTCTGTGCAAGTTCGTTGATTGTTGTGTCCGGTACGAAATGATGTTCTGAAAAATTCGTAGGAATTTTTTCCACAATACTTTTTTCGTTGAAAGATATAATCCGATCACAATCACACGGTCATATACTATTTTCGGTAATATATTAAAATTTGTAATGGATATCCCATTACCTGGCAAGATATTTTTGCATGTTTCTAGACAAGTTGTGTAGGGATAGTCAGTGTGACTATCATCATGGCTTCGTTGTCTGTCATGTTAGCACGCACAATGCATCTAGTTTTGTTTTCCTTGTCTAAGTAGGTTCTATACACGACCTTTATGTCCCCGACAAACACTTGTCCAGTTCGGTGGTTGTTCATTTTTCTATCGATAGTAGATTGGGTGTTATAATTTTAGACTTGGTGACATTTTTTGAACATAAAAAGTAATGTGAATGGTGGTATGCATCATCTTTTTGTTTTCTTTTTGTTTGGAATAAATGTACATGTAGATGCACAACTTGGATGAAGTATGCAGGTCAGAGTTTTGTAACCATACCTCTTAGTCTACAGAGCTTCCACTATGTTTAGCATTTCACTTGCGCTTGTCGATACTTCTTTTGAATTGTAAATCATCTTGTAATAAACCTCAAAATCGTCATAATTTTTTTTTTCTAAGGGGAAATAAGGTCTAAACTTGTAAGAGATAGATTTATAAAAGGAGGAACATCCTTAGGGTACCTATGATTCTCATGTTTTTAATTTCCTTTTCCTAGCAATTACAGAATCATAATCGAGTGTTTACTCTTCAACCCTTCTTTAAGTCATACTAGGATTTTGTAAGTGGTTAAGTATTGAAATTTTGTAATGGTAAGGGAATAGACATAGGCTCGGAACTTAGGTTTCCCTCCCTTCCTTAATCCATAATTTCATACATGCACGCAGGCCTAACTCCAATACCCTGACACAACTTTTATAACCATAACAAAATAATCGAACCAATTGTTTTATTGTTGGATTTGACATTTTTGGTTTCTTAATTAGATGCCACAGGATTTGATAACTTCCTCATTATTCCTTCGCTTGGCTGAGAATCTTCTCTTCGCCATGTAGTCCACTAACTTACTAAACTGGAGACGAGCCCCAAGATGGTAGTTAAACGAGTCTTACCAGACTTAGCTACCTCAACGCTAGCTGGACTAGTTAGTGACTAGAGGTTAATAAATCCAAACATAGGTTCTTGAACAGACTCAGGCCGACCCTCGTAAATGTGACTGGAGGCATTGACAGTTGGGAATAAATTCTCTGACCGACCATTAAAGAAGGTGGGTGAGGAACAAGGGCCAACTCTGTACCCTTCTTCAATCCAACAATGCCAACTCGCTCAAAGCACATAGCACACTTCCTGTCATATCCACTACATTCAATATGCATAGTTTTTTTGGGTTTAGGGTAGTAGACATTTCTCATTTACACATTGTGCAGCCTGGGTTGCAAAGGGTTCGGCGTTTCCACAATGTTTTCTTGGTTTTACATCGCAAGGGTTTTGGGGTAAGGAGGGCCTTCTGACTGTAATGCTATCGGTAAGTGACAATCTTAATTTTATATTCATTCAATAGACGATTCACACGGTCATCCCTTCTGTTACAGTTTACCATTATCGTAATTTTCTTACAAGTATTTTTGTGCGAGTGGTAGTCTTCCCGTAGGATCTTATTGTATACTTAAAACTCAGGTGTATACTTTATTATGCGACTTGTAATATATATAGACAGTACTCATTATTTGTTTCTATATTGTTACTTTGATTATTCTCAGATTCTTGTTGTTAATGATGGGCCCTTTGTTTGCGAGGGTACCCATCAGAGAGGTTTGGGTTCCTCCTCCCCTTCTAGTCTGGATGAATATACGATGGTTGCAGCAGGGAAGAGGTCGAATTTTCCCATCCGGAGTTAAGTATTTACTTCGGTTTTACTTTCTCATTTTATTAAATTCTTTCCTTTCTATTGGACAGATTATAATCACTGTGTCACAATGTGTACAGGGTTTCGGCTACGCGGCTACATGATGGACTACCATTTTCATCCACGTGAAAGCTAATCAGGTTCCGTTATGCCCTTTCCCAGAAACTTAGGCAACTCCAGCCATAAAGGGTTAACTCTCTATGCTAGAGGTTATTCGAGATGTGTTATTTCTGTTGTTAAATTTTACGGCCCAAACGAGGGTCGATTTCGAAACTAAAGGATTTGGCTGAAAGGCTCAATCGAATTTTTTATTAAGTTCTAACTTGACACTTGAAGAAGTAAATACGATTTGCATTCTCTTACCCTCTGAGTAATATAATGTTAGTTCTTTCAATCCTGTAGCTTCACTTTAAATTTTTAACTTCGTAGATCCTTGGCAAGATAGGATATGCTAGGTGTATAGCCTTTTTATCTTATAGTTGTAATATTTCAGACTGAACTCGTAATTAAATGGACGGACTACTTATTTCAATCTGAGATGAATTCAAGTTTTGTTCTTGCTCTATCTTACTTATGCGCATATGTAATGTTTGACACTATATGATTTCTTATCACGAAGGTGTTGACTTGTCTATGTCTTAGGTAATTAGACATAGATGGGTTTAATAGTTTGTGAACTCCGTCATTTATGCCTGGGTTAAATTCTTTATAAAATTAATCATATGCAAAGAGCCATTCTCTGAAGATGCAATATCTTTCTTCTACAATCTAAGGTAGTATTTATGTCAAATGAGAAATAAAATGTATACTCAACAACTTCTATGAATTTAACATTATTTTTCATGGCTCCCTGATTTTTATTTGATCTCTTACTTTTGTTCTATGAGACAATACATGTAAAAGGGTT
>JASDQU010435931.1:3073-13288 GCA_032191745.1 Picea mariana
AGTTGAGGAGGTTTATTTGGTGTCACTAGAATGATAAATCCTAAAGTGACATTAAGTAAAATAAATAATTATATTTAAATCATTTGGAGGGAAAATAAAGTGAGGGTTTGATTTGGTCAAAAAGGGGAAAGATATAGAAGGTCTGAAGGAAGGATAAATAGAGGGGTAACCCTTCTCTCTGGAATTATGATTTGATATCTCATTTTGGAGTGATATTGGATCTATTGTTTCGTTTGGATTTATAAAAACCCTTCCACTACTGCAATCCAATTTCGGTGGTGCAATATCCACCCTAGTCGGACAAGAAGGGGAGTCCATATAGGCCTACCTTTGGAGCTTCACTTAAGATTTTTTCATTCATTTAAAGAGATATCAAGGTATGCAGAAGGCCTACAAATCTTTCTGGTGAGGTCGAGCTCAGACATTTGTAGGTTTCAGGAAGGTTTCAGAGAAATCGGAGTTTAGGGCATCCACGTGGGTTGAGTACGAGGCATCCCGCAAGGCCCCGCTATACGTCTAACAATTGTCCTTCAAGGACCTCTGCGATCGCAGTTGCAATAGTCCATGTGGATCAAGTTTGTAGGGTTACATAAGAGCCAAAAGCAGAGCATCGCAGGGAGCATCATAGATTGGCATCATTCCAGGTTTCCCTGTATTGTTTTTATTGGTAGATTTTTGGAGTTGCCTTGCATCCATTAGACTTATGTATTTAGGAGTATTTTGAAGCTATGATTACAACCATTAGATATAATTCTATTGTTGTTTCCATCCATTATAAGATTCCATGGTTATCTACTATATTTTCTGTGTAATGGATGCATGCAATGTGTTTGTCAATATTCATGTATGAGCATGTTGTTTGTAGGGGATTAACAAGGAGAATTAACAATGTTTGGATAGAAAACATAATAAATCCATATAACCTAGTTGGGGACATTACATTTCCTTTATACCAATGTCCAACTCTATTGGCTCCTACTAACATTATGAATCAGGTTTCTATGAATATATGGAAATTCTTATGGTAGGGGAGTAGATCTAACTCAAAAAAATACCACCTTATCAATTGGAAAATTGTTAGGATTCCAAAGAATAGAGGTGGACTTGGAATCAAAGACCTAGAAATGATGAATGTGGATATGGGAGTGAAATTGATCTAGAGGATGATCACCAGATCACTTGAATGGTGGAAAAATATTTTATTGAAAAAATACTTTAGAGACCTGAGACTAATATGTGTTAAAAATCCATTAAAATTTCAAAAAGGATCTCCTATATTAAATATTTTCAAAGATGCATTACCAATTATCAAAGGAAAGCTTACATAGATCCTAGGAAATAGGGAAAAAGTGAGAATTTGGAATGATAGTGTCTATGGGATGAATAATTTGTATGACGGAGAGGATTTGACCCCTCTTAAAGCATGGATGGATGGTAGGAATCTTCAAAATCTATATGATATCTTAGAATGGGATGAAACCTTGGGGAACTATAAAGGATAAAATTTTGATTACCCCCCAGACCCTTTATCTCTTATCAATTCTCTTTCTCGGGATATTTTTGGCTACACCCCCTAATGCCTCTCTAAAAAGGATAGTAGGTGTTGGGGGGAATCTCAATACTCAGTCAAATTCGGGTATTTACTTCAACTAAAGGTGAATAACCTTGCTCAACGATCACCTTTATGGAAGAAAATATGGAGCAATGACGACCTACCAAAGGTCAATCACTTTTGTTGGACCCTGGCCCGTGAGAAAATCCTGACAACTGATAAAAAAAATTAAAAACAAGGGGTTGGAAGGTCCATCTTGGTGTGTAATATGTGTTATTTTTGAAGAGTATACAGATCATTTATTCATTGAATGTAGCTATGCCAAATAATTCTAGACAAATGCCTTTATTAGAATAACTCCTCAAATTGGGTGGTCATTTTCTTGGGAAGAGTTGTTCTTGAATTAGGAGAAACTATATGGTGGGTCTCTCTAGAATAAGTAAATATTCAAAAGAACATGGATCGCTCTTGTGATGCCCATGTTTCCCCCAGTTTGTAAATATAACTATAACTTGCCAAGAGAATATGGCGAACTAAATATGTGTGAATGTTTGAATTGATGAACCTTTCTATATAAGGGTCAATGTATGAATTTTTTGTTATTAATAGAATTTGAATTTGAATATGTGTTGCACAGTTACTGAAAGGGGGAAAGTTTTCCAAGATAGACCATGGATGCTATGAGAGAGATGGTGGCGGGAAACCAAGAATGGTTGAGATGACCCTCACCAGACCAGTACCTACTGGGTGTAATTTCTCAATAGTCCTCTGACCCATAAATGAATTACTAGTTGGGTTGGTAGTTGGAAGGCCATCCTCAAGAGTTAATGAGGATATGGAGCAGGGTACCCATATGTAAGGTTTCCAGGCCTAACCACGATTAGAGATTCAGACCCACGCAAACTTTTTGAGGAAGGAAAAGAATGAGGTAATTCGGGGACAAAGACAAATCTGCGATACAACAGAATGGAGAAAACACTCTCTCGAGAAGGGAAGTGAACACTCTTCAATTTTGAAGTTGAGAGGAAAAATATGAGTAGTAAGCTCGATATGGTTGTAAGAAGCCATGGGCAGGTTTTGGCTACAAGCTGATAAATGAGGCTAACGAGTGATTGAGGAAGTACTCGTGCAAACCTCCTTGCTTGGAGCAGAGAAAACCAATTGCCAAGTTCTTATGGCAGAAGGAGTGTAAGCTTTGTCCCTGACTATTGTGGAGCAAAGAGAAAGAATCTCTCTCAAAGAATCATGGTCTAGCTCGGGGGTGGCCAGTGGTAAATCCAGTAGGAGTGGTTGTGCCTATGGTTGGGAGGAAACATGCACCCCTTTTAGAAGTTGCTTGAGATTTTCCAGTTCCGATAAGTATTTTCATACTTTGTGTATTATATTGGATGCGATGATGAAATGTTTGTGTTTATGATTCAGTCTTTCAGTATTTGAACATCTATTAGAAAAGCTCTTTGGTTTCTGTAAATTGTTATATCTCTATGATCTTTAAATTTATCTCAGTTTCGCTACTAGATAGTCATGGGATGGGAATCCGCAGAAGGGTCAGGGCAGGAATGACTGAAATGTCTAAGTTATACCAACCCCTTGAAGTTTACCTTAGCGGGAATGTCAAAGTCCAAATTCTGTTGGAGATGGGTGTTTTTCCTTTAGACTATTCACCCATCTGGCCGATGGCTCATGCCCATGTCCTTAACCCAATTGATGTTAAAGGATTAGCGCTTAGCCCCTAGAATTTCCAAAGCATCCATGTGATCGGGGTCTAGGAAGCCTGCGCTATTCCAAAAAGGGGATAGCTCTTCGACTTTGGGACTTCAGGACTTGTGATTCCACAATCCTCAAAAATAGTTGAAGGTCAAAATCGTGAATCGACGAGGACCATCTATCTGAGGATTCAACATAGATCTCTCTCAGATGTTAGATCGGACGTAGGAAGGGAAGAGTTAAGTGCTTCGGTGAAATTCTACTTCGAGAGAATAGGAATGGTCTAACATCGAAACTCCTCAATTTCAGAGTCGCAAAGTTAATCTGGACCGTTGAAGAAAGAGGGACATGTGTCCATGAATCAATGGATTATCCGGGAGTCCGGGTATTCGGCGATACAGGGACGTGCGATTTTTCCTTGAAGGTCGAACTATCGAAGTAACCAGGACCATTGGATGAACGGGTATGTGGCAAGAGATCCCATGGTCCAGAGACTCTGTACTCCAGAGGAATTTGGCCAAGGGTTTTCAAGGTATGAAAACCGCCGAAGTCATGAATGCAAAAGTAACTCTTGACCATTGGTCAAAGAGGACACATGGTGAAAGATCCGAGAGTCTGAAGATTTAGCTCTTTGGGGGATTTGCATCAAGAGGATTCGGTAAGCGTCGAAGCCCGAAGCCGCTAAGTAATGAGAGTCATAGATATATGGATCTACATGGAATCTTCCGGACCGTCGAGTAGTATCAGTCTATGATGACATGGCTTGATGATGTCATTTGATGTGATGTGGACCCTCATTACGCGTGCCACGTTTCACCCAGTTTTGGACTATTCACATACCCATTTTGCATGTTAGAGCATGACACATGTCACCCCCCATTGAGGACACATGTCACCCCTTGACGTTCGCCTTGTGTCAATTTCTGGTTCATGGCCGCCTAGCCTACATGGCTAGTGACGTGTCCGGGAATCCAAGAGTTTGGATAGCTTTGGGAGTTTGGAAGACGTGGGGCATGGTACAATATAGGAACATCCAACACAAAATGTCGATCATCAAAGGGCTAAAGCCATGTCGCGAGATATCGAGAGTACTTTGGGAGTTTGGACATAGTGTGGTAAAAAGGAATGTTCAAGGGAGATCGTCGATCATTGATCGTCGAATGGCTAAGGCCATGTGGCAAGACCTAGGTACTTCTGGGATTAAGAAAAAGGTATGTTCGGAATCGAGTACCAAAGCCCCTTTTTAACCGTAGATCTCGGCGGAGGATGTGAATCGTTGATCCCTTCCATTGTTCGGCGATCTGAGAATTTGACAACATTTTTGGAACTCCAGAAGTCTGGGAGCTTCCGAAGTGCTGAAACATTTTCTAACGTAGGCTCTTAGCTCCCAGTTTTCAGCCCGAGGTCCCGAGGAATACCCCGCTAGTTGGTTCAAGCGCACAGTGAGAGGTGTAAGCTTCGAGGGAGCTGATTAAGAGGGTTTTTCTTAAGTAAGGGACTAAAAATGAATCAGGGAAAGCGAAAATTTGATGCCCCACCCCTAGAAAGGCTATTTAGGGGTTGGGTGTGTTACAGCTCTCCCAAAATTCCTTTGTTAGAATATTTAGCTTTCCAAGAGTAGGAAAATATTTAATCATGAATGGAGTAAGTTAGTGTAAACTAATTCTAAGTCCAAAGCTCTTTTTTATAAGTACATGTAGCTCAGAATTAAAGAACAAGATTTGGCACTAGATAGTTGTGAGGAAGCTTGGATTCAATAATTTTGTATTGGAAAAATTATTCTATCTCATTTCTCTTTCAATCCTGGAACTACTCCCCATTGGTAGATTAGGAAATATCCCTATGAATACTTTTCTTGAAGGTTATAGCAGCATAACAACTCTTTATTTTTTTATGGTTCCTCGAAAAATAATCCAGGGGTGGCAGGTATGGAGGGAGTCTTCATGATCCCAGAAAGAATAATATCGTTTTCTATGCCTAGGGGCTTGGAAATGTGTCGAATAATATTGTTGAGAATTACTCATTATGGTGTGGGCACTCCATTGCCCAATAACATGGCCTTAGGTCCTTGTTAGTTTTCGAGGATTCATTGTTGATTATTAAAGAAATGATTGCTCAAGTGAACTGAGAGGGAACAAACTAAAATCCATTGTCTTTTTAATCAAACAATTTATAATTACCTTTGATCAAGTTTCCTTTCACCACATCAAAAGGGAATTGAATGGTGAGGCATATAATTGGGCAAAGTTTACCTCATCCTTAAATCCTAGAACTCTATTTCAAAATGGGGATATTAGTGATTGCACAAATCCTTAGATTATTTCATTAGTGAATATTAATTGTCAAAAATCCCTCTTTCCATTCATCAATGTATAACAATTGGATGAGGATTTGGAAGGATGTTGAGAGTAGGCTTGCCTCAAACTAACACATGACTTGACAATTCTCACTTGTGTATATTTAATGCAACATATAAATTCCCCTTTCAAAATATGGGATTTATCTAGTCTAGTGCTCTCCCCTGGGATGTATATTTAGTAGTCTGATTTGAGGGCTATTTGTTCTAGAACCCAGTTGCAATCGTTTCATTCTCCCTATGGGGCTATTGGTATTTTGGAGGGGATGAAATAATTGTTATGGTGAGTAAGGCTTGTGGATAGTAGTGAACGAGTGTGACCATCCTGCAATGTTGGTTTTTATTTTCTTCTTCAATGATCTGATCAAGCTTGGTCTCATCTCCTTGCTATTCTATATTGGTTTTCCCTTGTGTGTTCTCTTTTATTTTGTGCTTTGGTGCAATGAATTTGGGTCACTTAATGAGTTTTTCCTTTATCTGTGGTTTGACTCTTGGCCCCACTCTTTGGCACCTATTGTTGTGGTTATATAGATTGTATCCATCCCATCCTCTTTTAGAGTGTCCTTGAATGACTTGCATATGATAGGGGAAGCCCAAAAGGTCATGGATAACAAAGATATTAAGGAAATAAAATGGGCTCTTTGTAGGCACAAATAAATTAGTCAAGCCATCAATAATGCCTTATTGATTTTTTCCTCCAAGGTTATAGATCTAGAACATGCTAGCATATCTCATAATGCCAACTTCATGAATATTTTCCTACAGAAACATTGAATTGAGTTATTTGAGATTGAATACAATGGAATTTTCTTTTGGTCCTCTCACGTCACATGGACTCTATGTCCTTTACCTCCAATAATCATGGCACTGAGAGTCCAAATCAACCAAGGATAATAGAAGATGAAATTGTATATCGAAATCAAGTTCCTATGGATATTGGAGGTGCAAGTCCTCCTCACTCAGGAGAGGGGAGGGGGGGGGGGAGAATAATTCACTATACCCTTTCTATAAGTCAGCACCAAGTTGGGTTATGTCAAATTGGTTATCATTACTACCCATGTCATTCATCATTTGTGTTCCACCCAAGGGAAGTCTTGAGTCTCATACTTATGGGCCAAATATTGTTCATCCTTGTCAAAGTCCTGGTTCATTACAATTGGTTACTTGTTTATTATAATGATTCTGAGGGGCCCTCTCATCCCTTTCTCTAGCATGCTCACTCCCATTGACATCAACTCATTTTATTCTAGGAGTGCATTGAGAGGTTTCTCATACCTTTGTCCCCATTTCACTAATGGTTGAGCCCAAACCTAGCAGTGAGATTCATCATTACTCTTTTATTCAGTAGGCTCTCATATGTTTGATGACAAATCATTATCACATCAAGGATAGTTGTACAATACAGTGGTTGTAGCATTCTAATTTCAATTGAAGACCCCCAAGCCTATTTGGCTATTCATCCCTTAAGCGACATCCACACTTATATGACTCCCTATATGTCTCAAGAATCCTCTAAAGTGGTAATCCTCTATTTTTATTTTACTCCCCATGGGTGTCGGTGTTTCCACTCATGGATCTTCAGATAACATCACCCTTTCTTGGTAATTGAGGTTATCTTCGTATAGGAAAATTGTGGTGTTCAAATTCAACTCCAAGTGCCAATTTATCTTGTTCTAAAGTACTTTGACATATTCATGAGCATGTGAATGTCTACCTCAATTGTAGAAAATATCATCTGTACTATATATGTGATTATTTTTATTTTTTCGGCAGTCTTCATCACTCCTCCACTAGTAGCCTTGGGCGTGGGATATCCTTCAATACTCACATGACCATTCTAAAGTGGATGATAACTACCTTTGCAACACATTAATGGATAATAGGAATAGATCAAGTGGATTTAGGGTTGTGTACCAAGAAATTTCAGTTTCTCATCACATCGATGTTGAGTCCTTTGGCATCCCAAGGGTCTCTATCAATTGTTGAGGATCCCATTTGAATGACTAGCATTCACATTGGTACTAGTTCACTAATGAAGCTCCAAATTATCCTATTAATGAAAACCATGGGTAGCACTTGAGAAAAAATATTGCAAGGATAAGTTGGAGGAATGATCTTGGAGACCAATCATCTCTCTCTCTCTCTCACACCTATACCGTTCATTTCCCTCATGCTTGATTGTGTTCTTTACTCAAGGAAGAAAGATTTATTCATTTACCATATTTAGAGAGAGTTTTCAAGAAGGAAAAGGACTCATCCAAAGGAGGGTATTGAGGCCCACTTGCATCCATTCACTCTTATCAAGTGATATCACATATTTCAATATTTTCATTGGACTAATATATGAGTATTGGTGTTTCCCTCCATTTTTATATTTTCAAATGCATCTTTGTGGTTAAATTTGTAATCTAATTGCATGCATACTTTCTTGTTTTTTTTTATGTTATAATACTCACATGTGTGTCCCATAACTAACTATTGTTTGGTGTTTAGATTGCAAACTAGCTAAATCAAGGGGTTTTGCTCACCAATGTAACAAAACCCCAAATACGCCCATCCATGTTTTTTTTTCAATATTATATTTTTTTTTTGTTATTATATTGGAGAATCAATTGACCATTTGTAAAGTCATGCTTCTTTAATCTACTATCATGATATATTTTCAATATACCCTTTGTCATTACTTGTTGAAATTCTAGCCACATCCTATCTTTATCTAGTTTCTTCGATTCTTCCATTCCATTCTTCATTGATTTGTTTGTTTCCTGTCTCTCCTCAATTTAATCCTTAGGGAGGGCACCCAATATTCCATAGGCATTATTGCTTCTTTACCAAACACCAACATGAATGGTGTTTGTCTTGAACCCTTCCTCCATGCTATACTATATGTCCATAGTGTTGCATGTAGTTTGTTTTCCCAATATATTATTTTTAAGTCACGTACTATGTTAAGTATTGAATATAGTATTGGTACTCTCTACCATTTTCTCTACAGTATTAGGGGCTACTTTGGTTGTGTATTATCTTGAAGGTGTTCATTGGTTTTTTAATAATAATGGTAGTGAAATGTGTGCCCTAATCTAATGTAGTCTAAATTGGAAAACCAAACCTATAGAGTATCTCCTCAAATAAACATTTGGTTTTTACCTTCATCATGGTTGTTCTTCTAGCTCTTACTTATACACATTTTGTGAGTAAATTGGTAGATGTGATGGTGTACATGCACTGCGTTCCCTTTCCTTTTACAAATGGTCCAATGGAATCAATCCCCCGGTGCTTGAATGGTTGCATTGGTAGTATGAGACTTAGTTCATGATAATCTTAGTTATGTGGTTTGTTTCCTAGCATTGCTCATGCCCACTTACCTTTTTAAAGCAATCCTTAAATAATGTGGGTCATCAAAGTCTTGCACGTAATATTTTTTGAGCTATTTTGTTTGTTGAGAAACGTCCTCCTATAGTACCATAGTGTGCTTTGCTTATCAATTGGTCAATTTCTAATGATTGAACACATATTCTCATGATCCCATCCATGCCTATATTGTATAACTTGTTTGATAGAAGCTTAAATCTTAAAGATTTTTGGACTAGGATTTTTCTCTATGCCACACTTAATCCTTGTGGTTTTTTTCCATGTTGTAGAAAACAAAGAACATCCTCCATATATCCTAATACCTCTTTTCTTAAAATATGTTGGCATAGGAAAAATCCCTCTCCTTATTTGCCTTCCTCTCCATTCTCTATTCTTGTTAAGCAATCATGTCCAACATGGGATTTTCCAAGTAGGACAAAAATCTCAAATTTATATTCCTCGAATAACTTCATCCACACGCTTATTCTTCCCACCAAAATTGGTTTGTTCACAATGTATTTCAATGTTTGATGGTCAATGTAAAATTTGAACTTATTTGTTATCAAATAATGATTGAATTTTTTTAAAACATAAATCATACCTAGAGGTTCTCTTTCTATGGTGTTGTGATTCTTTTCAGTTGTTGAAAGTTTCCTGCTAGAATAGTAGATGGGGTAATCCATTGCTTTTTCTACCAACTATGTCAGGATGGCTTAAGTGGCTATTTATGATGCCTCCACATGTACATGAAATATTTTTTTCCAATCAAGAAATCTTAATATGGGTGCATTGATAATCATGTTATTGAGTTATTCAAATCCTTATTGGCATTATGTTGTCCATTGAAATGTCATTTTTTTCTTCAGCAACCATTCCATTGGGTGGGTTATTTTAGCATGTCCCTTTACAATTTTTTTGTAGTATATTGTATGTCCCAAAAAGGACTTGACTTTTGAGGGGTTTGTGGGTGGTTCTAAGCCTTTGATGACTTTGACTTTGTTTGGCTCCACCATTATTCCAAACTTTTGATACTATATGCCAGAGTAGTTTCCCAAAGTGATGCAACAATTAACATTATTTTGATTTAAAGAGACTCATATTTTCCTATGTCTATTTGGCATCATTCTCAGGTATGCTAGATGGTTGGTTTAATACCTAGATATGTCTTAATGATATAGGTATACCTCCAAGGATTATGAAATAAAGTATTTGATATCTCTAAATTGATTCTAAAAAATCATGTTGGTGC
>JASDQU010435931.1:21031-33164 GCA_032191745.1 Picea mariana
TTATTTTGATTTAAAGAGACTCATATTTTCCTATGTCTATTTGGCATCATTCTCAGGTATGCTAGATGGTTGGTTTAATACCTAGATATGTCTTAATGATATAGGTATACCTCCAAGGATTATGAAATAAAGTATTTGATATCTCTAAATTGATTCTAAAAAATCATGTTGGTGCATTCGCGAAACCAAAAGGCATCCTTTTATATGCAAAAGCTCCCCATTCTATTGAAAATGTGGTCAAAGCTTGATCTTTTTCTCTAATAGAAACATAGTAGTAACTTGAGTACCCATCTAAGAATGAGTGAATTTCCTTCCCCACTATTTCTTCTAGAATTTCTTCTGAAAAAAGGTGTTGGGAAAAGGTCCTTAATTGTTACCTAGTTTAATCTTATGAAATATATGCATATCATTAACTTTCAATTCTTCTTTTTGGATACCACAATGGTGACAACCAATCACTTTCTTCCACCTCATAGATGACTCTTGCCTTTAGTAATTTGTTCATTTCTTCTTGTACTTTTTTCTTGTATCAAGGATCCATTTTATAGAGTCATTGTTTGACTAGTTTTTCCTTAGGTTGAATTTTAATCTTGAATTCCCCAAATTCTCAAGGTATCCCTTTCATATCATGGTAGCTATATGTAAATACGCTTGCAAATTCCTTAAAAAAATGCAATTGCTTCTACCACTATCTTTTCATCCCAACATTTCTCCATTTCCAAGCATCTAGGGTCTTCCCCTTCCTTTGTTATGTTCACATTTCTTAATGTATCACTTGCTATTTGCATGTGTTTGTAGATCTATTAGTGTAGTTTTTATTTCCCTTGAGTTGAGTTATTCTTTTATATATTTGTTTGATATTTGTTTCTCATTTTCTTCTATTCATATGTTATATACCATTCATTCATTTTTCTATGGTTATGTTTTCTTGTAAACAAATGTATCTTTATCAAGATGGCTTGTAGTGTGGGGTTTTCACCAATCAATCCTTTATCTAATTCCTCTTGAAATTTCTACCACAAGGTATTCCAATATCTTGTATCCCTTGTATTTTCATGATAACAATACCATTTGTACGCAAACCCATGAATGAATCATAGTAGGATATAGATTGATATTTCATTGAGGCTCCTCAGTCATGTATTTGCTTCTATTTGATGTTTGCTAGCCTTCACGGGTGATGTAGTTGGACTACCCCATAATATCCACAATATGTATCCTCCTTTATCTTCTAGATTAGGCATAGAAACAACATTCTCATTTGTTCCCATGTCACATCTAATCATGACGAAAAATGTGTTAACAACCATTGGAATGGTATTGTTCTAAGTTTACTAGGGAATCGTTGTGTTCTTTCTTCATCTGATGAGAATTTCATTATGTTTTAAAACTTTTTATATGCTTATTGGATTCTCCCCATCCTCATATTTCTTTATTGCTTCCATGGATTCGATTTTGAATACATTATCGATATATCTTGGGTAGACTTTGTGGTTTCTCTATGCACATTCCTGCATAACTTCACTAAATTCTTCCCTAATGAGACTTCCATGTGTAGTACATAGTGTTCATCAAGATTTGGTTCATCCTCTTATCTTATAGATATAGTTTCTCTAGTCTATGGTGTGGTCATGATGGCTCATCCATGTCTGTAGCATCCATTTTTTCCTTTACCACTTTCTTTGTCTTATCTATTGGTACTATAACCTTTCTTATGAATTTTCTAAATATGGGAGCTTCTTTATTAATGCAGATTGTGCCCCTCATAGAAAAGATCCAAGGTCTCCAAAATTGTACTCTTTATGATTCCATGGGTAGCTTTAGTACCTCAAGTGAAACCCATGTTTCATGCCACATGCATCAATTTTCACTATTGTCATTCTTCCCAAGGGTGTGCAGGTAACATGATTTGCTACCCTAATCAATATTTTTCTCTTCTTTAATTATGGTTTTCCTAGTCCTTCCCAAATATCGGGGAAGTTGTTTTTATCTTTTCCCTTGGGTCCACTATTGAGTCCTTGATTTACTTTCCCATTACTTATATTGGTATTTGTAATTATTTTTGAAAAATATCACTAATTTTACGTACCTAGATTTCCCCGGGGTTACTTTCATGCACTTCATCATTGTTTAGGAGGCATTCAAAAAAAAACCTAATTGTTGTCAAGGATTTCTTATTCATGGCTAGTTGCTTCAATTGCTCAATCGGATCCTGTGTTTAATTGTTTTTGTGTTCCCTTCTCCTTTCTTTTCTAGTCCAAAATTGTGAGGATGGATTCCTTGTATATTTTTTTTGTAGCTCAAAATACATGTTATCTTCAACATCAAATTGCATTCTATGGTATCCTTCTAGTCTTGCCTTCGTTGCAATGAGGGCATCCTTTGGCTCTAGTGTCGCTTGATATGTATCATTTTCCCTTCTTTCTTGGATTTCCTTCAATAGTACTGGGAAATATTTACTATCATGATTTATTGGCCTATAGTTTGAGCATATCATGACCCTTGGAATATGAAAATGTAATTGTTTATTATTTATCCCCACGTGTCACAAGCATAGCATTTGCAAGTTACTTTCCCTCTTGGTAATGTTTGTACATTAGGGTGAGTGTTCAACTATGCTTGTTCCTTGCATATGCTATGATCCTACCATTGGTCAAATTCATGATTTCTGAATGTTCCTCTACTATTATCCATTTGGTACCTAGGTTTTTCATGTCCTTGTTGGTTCCCTAAATTTTCAAAGAAATTATGTCAAGATTGTTCCAATGTGTTATGGGTTATGCACAAATTTAACCTATTCATCTTTCTTGATTCCATTTTTTTCTCCAAGTTTTCCTTGATTCATCAATCCTATTCTATCCTAGGCTCATGTTGTCTAATTTCTCTCATCTTCTTTAGTTTTTCCTCCAACTTTCTTAGTCTTTCATTATGCTCTTCCTTTTCTTTATTTTCCTGATTTCTATCAATTACTATTTCCCCTTCCATTTGAATGGTTGGATGTACTGCATACTTATAAATTTTTTGGTTTGGTGTCCTTAAATGCGCACAGATAGTCTCATGCAACCTTGTGATGAACCAATATTTTTTCCATGCTTCTGATACATCATACCATAGTTGTTCAATCAAATTTTTGAGTCAGGTGTCATAGTGGACAATGATTTTCCCTTTCATCCACTTTATATCCCTAATTTGTTCAAATGTCAATGGTTTTTCATCATGGTATGCATACACATCTAGGGTATGCATACCATGTGTTGAAAAGTTTTTGTTTTTCACACTATCAATACAATGCTAATACTAGTTCCCTTAGTGATCCTTTGAATATGGCCCATTTCTTTGTCAGATTAATTTTATTTATTGCTTGTCAGAGTGATTCAAGAAGGAATATGTCATCATGCCCTTTCAAGGATCCATCGCATAATGGTACTTGTGACATGTCAGATTGTGTTTCATTTGAGGTCTTGTTAGCTTGATCAAAGATTGTGTTATCAAGTCTTTCCAATTTGTCTTGCTCCTTAATTATCCAATGTGAGTGTTCTAATAGATCATCTAATGATATTTCTTGTTTCACTTGTGGTATCTCCCTATGCTAGTTCTATGGTTCTACTATTTCTTCTAATCGCCTTTCCTCCTTATGTTATTATAGTGTTCCATGGGTCTGGTTGTGGGTGGAAATTCTCCTTGGTGACATTTTTGTTGCACTTTGATTTTTCATAGTGATAATTATATTCTTCTTTCTTTTATTTAGGATTTCCCCCATAACCATTATCAAAGTCACCCAATAAGGCAATTATACCCCTTATTGCATTATACTCACCGGAAATCATAAAATAGAAAGAAAACACATCCCAATCAATGGAAAGAAGATTTATAGTGGGAAAAAATTTAAGATCGGGAAAAATCCCACTCTCAATGATAATAAAAAACTTATCTCAACTAGTGTGTTGTATTCCCAATAAAAAAACCCTCAAATCTCACGACAATGACTTTGTTTGATAGCCTTCGAATAGGTATGGTATCTCACTAACTGATTACAACATGTCATATCCTTTCTTACACAAACATATAGCATAATATATATCACTTTTGATACTCATCTGCCATTAATATATACACATTATATTTGTTTTTTTGGTCCACTCGATAACTAAGCAAACCCCCCTTCTTGTGCTTGCTTTGTTTAGAAGGAGGTTATTTTTTTGTCGGTTGGGGGTATTTATCCCCAACAAAATTTCTAATAATATTTAGTAACAAAATTTAACTAAAAATGAAAATTCAACAATGATTATGAGGGGTGATACAAGGAGAGACCATGATGCCTTATTAATAATAAGGCAAAAGTGAATTATATTAATAATTATGAATTGGTCCTAAGTTCCTCTAGAGAAGTCTTAGAAGTCAATATTATTGGGACTAAGGCTAGATGTTACTTGAAAGAACATGACCCCATTGTTGTAGCCTTAGTGATGACAATACAAGATACTAGTTTTCTTGCAAACACTATCTAGGTTGAAATCACCTTTGGGTCCTAGAGAATGACCTAATACTTATGATTGGATAAGAGCGTGCCTTCCTTAGATGTAAGGAAATGTGTTAATGACCCAAGACCGAGAGGCATCTGGAAAAGGTGGAAATCTACGTCGACCACTAGTGGATTATTTCAGGTGGCCAGGTTTTGTCTACACATGATAATCTCATGGCACGTCGTGGTCTTGAGATTTTATTAATAGAGGCTATGTCAATAGCCCTAAGTATTGTAAGCCTTTCCTTTTAAAAAAGGTTAATACTAGGAGTAAACAATTTTATATAGAGATGGCAGGTTTGGTTGAAAGGACGTATAAGCTCAAAGTCTGAAGTCCATAGAGGGAATCCCAAAACAACATCTTGGACAACCCATCCAAATGTTTTATAAGGTATGGCCCAACAAACTTGTGAAGCTTGATTTGGAAAAAAATGTACACCAATAAGCAAAAGTCTTGGGAATGTAATTAATATGTATACATTCATAATGTATATATTACTTAGATTGTATTATTATTTATCCATCAAAGGAACTTTTTACATACAATATATTTTTTTAGGGAAATCATGACCATTTTTCAAGAAGTACATGATTATTTGTAGAATGTGTCGTTAGTAATTTCAAAATAAATCTACAAAGAGATCGTTAAAAAGATACATGTAATCATGATGAGATCGAAGCTAACCAACAACAAAGAACAACAAAATTATGTAATCAAACGTTTTTTTGGATTTATTAAATAAAAATGTGTATATGTGAAATAAATTAAATCAATATTAATCTTTGATTAGTTTAGATTTTGCAAGAAAGAGCCCAAAAGGGAGTGCATGCACTACATAAAATGAACACCAAAATAAAAAAATGTTGACAATAAACCAATATATTTAATATTTATTATAATGTTCATATTACAATTTACAATTAATTATGCATGTTTAGTAGTTGGTTATGCTTTGAGAAGAACCATCACCTAAATTGATTGGCATTGGACTAGAGAAAGGTCACCTAAGTTGATTGGCATTGGACTAGAGAAAGGTAGTAACTATATGTCGTGGTACCAACTAATGAAGCAGAATTTGTAATTAAATGTTGTTATTTTGTAGTCCCTATTTTGATTGATACCCTCGATGTCAATTTGTCAATTTGATGGCTAGAGGTGTGAAATGGGGATTTAATGATATGCATATCATTCTTTAAGCATTGTATTTCTCTATAAGTATACTAGTATAAGACATATAGTTTTTGAAGGTCGATAATAAGATACATTATAATGTATATGACTGCTTACTTCTAATTGATTTTAATTTCTATATTTATAGATTGAATTGCATGAACAAGAATTATATGAAAAACAAGTTGACAATTCATGGAGCACGGTACTTTATAACATATTTAGATTCTTTTTTCATATGTTTATTTTCAACATGTTGAACTAATTTTTGTTTTGATTTGACAGTGTACATATTCATTTAAACATGAAAAAAATCTATATAAATTTTTTTATATTAATAATTTATTAATTCAAATTAATATTGAAAATTATATTTACAATATTTATTACAATTATATACTTAAGTTAAAACAATAGAATTTTTAATGGTAAAACAAATTTTGATATATAATATTTCAGCATTATGTTATCAATAAACTATATCCATGCTCTATAACAAATAAGGGAGTGTTGCAAAGCAACTAGTCTCCACCTATGTATATTTGATGTCTTTAATTGTGTTATGTGTGTCTATACAAATAGAATTGCATTATTCATTAGTAACAAGTACAATAAAATGGGTGTAATATTTATGGTTGTGGAATGTTGTGTTGGTTTTGTATTAAAAAAAGACAATTTGTATGTTTGCAAACCTCCAAAGAAAGTAAAAGGAGATGGATGCCTAATAAATATGAATTGCATAATTGTATTTAACTCTTAATTTTATATAAAGATAGAAGAGTAGAGTATATATATATATATAAAAGAGGGAAAGTATGTAAAAAAATTATACTATTTTTATTGAGATGAATAAAAATATATGAATGTGTTGAATCAACTTCCTACATACTAATGCATTGAATCAACTTTTGGTGTGCATGTGTACAAT
This sequence comes from Picea mariana, assembly GCA_032191745.1. NCBI lineage: Eukaryota > Viridiplantae > Streptophyta > Pinopsida > Pinales > Pinaceae > Picea > Picea mariana. The sequence continues at coordinate 27,653 of JASDQU010435931.1, forward strand.
ATCAAAATTGTGCATAAAAGATACATGTTTGATGTTCTATTGCATCATGATAATGTTCAAATTGATTAAAATTGGAAAGCATGTAATTTATATATTCATACATATCTAAGTTATTAATGTTTTTTTAAACTTAATGTATAACCTTAACATTTTATTAAACTTAATGTATGATCTTAGCTTTTTTCATTACTTTAATTTCATCCATTGGTTTGATGTTCCACACTTTGCAAATGGAAACATGATTATAATAAATACATACTAATGCATTGAATCAACTTTTGGTGTGCATGTGTACAATATCAAAATTGTGCATAAAAGATACATGTTTGATGTTCTAGTACATCATGATAATGTTCAAATTGATTAAAATTGAAAAGCATGTAATTTATATATTCATACATATCTAAGTTATTAATGTTTTTTTAAACTTAATGTACAACCTTAACATTTTATTAAACTTAATGTATGATCTTAGCTTTTTTCATTACTTTAATTTCATCCATTAGTTTGATGTTCCACACTTTGCAAATGGAAACATGATTATAATAAATATTACCTTTATATTAAATGGTAGAAAGCTCTTTCTAAAAGAAGAATATGTTTCCATAAATCAAGGCTTTCTTCAATATTTTTGTGGGCTTAATGCATGGAGATTTAGTTCAAATATCCTTATCATTTTGACAACGGTTTCCATTAATCATATAAATAGTTAATTTTTTTCTAAATTATATGTTTCTATTATTTATTATTTTTGAAAACCTAAAATTTTGAAGATAAATTTTATGCATCAATCAAATTTAATAATATGTTAATAGTTGTGTAATAGTTATTAAGTTTTATATAACACAAATTTAATGTTCATTCCTTTTATTGAATGTATTCTAGCCAAACATAAACATAAGAAAACATACGACTTGTAATTTGCCACTAATTTATTCATTAAATTAATTTTACAAACATCTGAAATTGCGTATAAGTTTAATAATAAGCAAAATTAGCATTTTCACCTAACATGTACCATGAAAGCCACCCTCCAAATAGCCTTGATTTTCCCAAAAAAACACACACCAAAGTATAAGTTAATTCCATATTTTTTAATATAACCATTTATTTTCTCTCTATATATTTTTCACTTCACTTTTCAAATTGTAAATTTATTTTTGAATATTTTTTATCTTTATCAAAAAAAAAATAACACCTACCTTTCAAGAACATCAAAGATAACATATATAGAAGAACAAAGAAATCCCCAACATCACATTGCTTTTGGAATTAACTAGCAAAATCTCCAACATCACATTACTTTTGGAATTAACTAGCAAAACAACAACGTGATCAATGGCATCTCAAGAAATGTCACCACAATGAATTATCCAAATAGTAGACATGCACCAAAGCCAATGGAAAGCAAGTATTTCACTATCAAATATAAGAGGCTTGTGGCAGTTAGATTGTGAATTTATGGCAAGCATGCATTGTCTTTACCTAGTAGGAATTATATATATTTGGCTATAAATCAAAGTAGCTCTATTTATTAATAGGTTGAAATTTAAAAATAATAATTTTTAATGTTTATATAGAGAGAGGGGTTGATATTTAAAAATAATAATTTTTAATGTTTTTTAAAATTATATATAGAGAGAGGTTGATATTTAAAAATAATAATTTTTAATGTTTTTTCTAAAATCATATATATAATTTTGAATTTTTTTATTGTAATTTTTTAATAATTTAAATAAGATGGTGTGATTAATTTATTAAACAATAATAAGTTTTCGGGGGCAGCTCAATTGGTAAGTGTCGTGAAAATGAAGTTTCATGAGGTTTCGAGTTCAATTCCCCTCGACTTACCTTGTGTGCCGCAAATAAATTTTCTTGCATTAATGTAACATTCTTTGGATCCTTATTTTTTGGCTTGCCTTTTGTAAGTTCTCTATTTTTCTTCACCAACTACTAAATGAGCTTGTTGAATTGTTTGAACTTTTTGCTAATAAGATTTACTAGCAAGTGATTGCAAGTTCAATTTTCATGAAGCTATCATGTCTAAGTACCATTTACATGGATTAATTATATGTTCACATTGCATACAAACGTAAGTAGACATACATGCTAAGAAAAAGAGTTTTGTTTGAGCAAAACATATGCGTTAATGAAAACAACAAATTGAAGTAAACTATATGCTTTTGATTGTACATGTTGATTTAATTGTCTACTTTTTGCACTCGCACAACAACCTCTCAATTTTATTGTCTTAGTGTCTCTCTAAGATAAGAAATTGAGCCCCCTCCAATTCTGACTACTGGAACCCTCGCACTCTCTCCCTCGCATAAATGGTTATGCCCAAGTTTTTTCTCCCACTCTCCCCGCTTTACCACTTCTAGTTCCTCCCGATCACTTCTACCCATCAATTCACACTTCAATAAGTTTCATCTTCTTTCACCAATACATAGCATATCGATGAACACATCCTCCTTCCACCTTCGAATTGACATGCCATTGATTTATTTTCCTATACATAGACCACCTTCCTTTGAACTTGGTTTATGTGTCAACACGCTTCTGTTAAACCTCACTCATGCATGTCTCTATCATCGACGAAGTATGCGTGATCAATGCCAACACATCAGTAGTGTTTGTGTGATTATCTTCGCCACACGCACAACTTTCACCAACCAACTTCCTTCCACTCGTTCTAATGCATCACATATCAACAACGCTTTCCCCCTTTCACTTCGATACACTGCATATCGACAAGGTCATACCCCCCTCGTCGATGCACTGCTTATTGATACGTTCCCCTCACTTATCCTTGATACATCAACGGAAGGGCATCAACCCCTCGTCGTCGTCAAGCGCATCAACAATGATCTTCTGCCTCCCACCAGCGTTGATCAGTCAGCATTGTCCTACCTTTGTCTCGATGCCTATCTTATCATCCTCTTAGCCTAGATCATTCTTGATGCACTCATCAATCAATCTCCTTACATTTCCAATGACTAAACTCTCCATGCCTATCTAAACAGTTGGTCATTGATTGCCTATCTCACCTAATTCACTTCATAATGCAATGGTAATCAAGTTTGTAGTGTTCCCCAGTGGTTTTCTTTATGCACATGATAAGTTAGCTTGTTTGCTTTGCGTTTCTTGACATTATGACTAAATCTTCATTTTGGAAGCCTCACCTAGCATTAAATGGGTTAATCACAACACCTATTAATCTTGTGTTGGTTATGAAACACACTCCGAAAAAAATATGATCCTCTCAGCTCTCACACAGAATTAAGTATCCATAACATCAACTTCAGTTGATTGTTTTGACAGATGTTTAATTTCATACTATTGACACATCACTACAATGTTAACAGATTAACCAAGTTCCTATATATCATAGATGTATAACGGACGGAATTTAATTTGGGTGAAGCATCAACTAACGTCGACCCGAACTTTCATTAAAAAATGTCTTTGAGCTAAATTTTTCCACGTCTATCAAAGTGAATTTTTCTTGCATGATTTCCACCATTGTGATTCCAACATAACACAACTCACAGAATCCAAATCCGACACCCGGAATTGCCGAAATGGATCGCTGAAGGTTTCTTGCCCGAATTGACCGCATCTGCCATTACATGGATGAGATGTTTTTATGGCATGGCTAGCTGACTCGCTGGAAACGCCTCCCCCACATTATTCGCGGCGCAACAAACTGCAGTCAAATCTGACATCGTGCGAGTAAGTTACGAGTATTCAGATGTGCACCAGAACGCCCATGAACTTTGGAAGAACTCCCACGAATTTTGAAGAATATGCCCAAGAAATTGGAGTAATACCCCACGAAATTGGAAGAAAACACCATAGTTCAAATACGAAATGGAAAAAGGTGCCCACGATATTTAAAAGGAACCTCCATGCATGGAGACGACCCACCATACAGCGAGCTGGAATGTTGTTCTAGTCACTAACAGAAGCAAGAAATGGTTAAGCTCGAGCCCTCAGAGATTCGCACGGATTAATCGCTCATTTCATTGCATACAACGATCCCGACTACTACCACCACCGCACAACAGTGGTTGATAACAATTAAACGACTGGTCGATCTGATAGCAACAAAACGCATTTAAAATCGTGGTTTCTGGATTCATGGGAGCGGCACAGTTGCTGACTGAAATTAGTGCACGATTTTGGTATAGCACCTCCCCCCCACAATGCCATTCAAGGTGTGCACCGTTTTTCTTTTGTTGTGTATTTCAAATGTGGAGTTTTGTTGAGCGTCGTACCATTTGCTAGCTGTCAAGTTCAGATCCTCAAGAAATCTTTGAGGCAGATCAATCGGTCCTTTATATATCCTTACATAGATATGGTGAGGGTCTCTATCGTGGCAGTGGCGTTGTTACTGAGGTTGGTAGCTCCAAGGGAGAGGGATGCTCACTGAACATTCCATGGAGATGTGAGGGAGTTGGAGATGATGACTATACTTTTGCATTTCAACATGTCGTCCTTCCAACAACGGAGCAGATTGTTGATTTGGTTTTCTTCATGCTTGTGGTGCCTGCAAGTTCGGAGCATGATAATTGCATTGGGACCTTCTTGACGCTTTGCCATGCAACATTGGTGGCATATACCCTTTATCTTTGAACAACTTTCGTGTCTCCTGAATGGCCAGACATTGTACATGTTGTACTTGCAGATCCAAAGGTTGATGTGTTCATGGATGCCGCATATGATTCAGTAAAAATGGACATTGGGTTTCTTTAACTCGAACTGCAGGCACTGAGACAAAGCGGCAAGACAAAATACCTTCCTGCAGTTGAAACCCTACCCAGACTGCCTTCTGTATTTCAGCTATAACTTTTGACTCGGGCATCCATTTCGCGCATTCTTGATATCGATGAAAAGGTCTTTCTGACATATAGAACTTCACAGCTATGCACTCTGACAAATTCCTCGCCATCTTTCTGCAGTTTTTAGGATTTGGACCTGGAACCTCATCAACAACCCCGGGAAAACATAACGCCTCAACCTCAAGCAGGGATGCCAGAATACAATTCAGTGAAGTTTACCAGAAATCTGAATTACTTAGTGTATCAGTTATGAGTTCAAATGCTTGAATTTAATTGTTTGTTTTGAGATTAATCTGAGATCACTTATTTGTTGGAAGTTAAATGGCCCAGGATAACCAATGCTGAGAAAAGGTTGTACTCAACATCCCCACAATGCAATCTTCAGCCAAAGATGTCAAAGAAGCAATAACAACAACTGTAGCAGCGATTGACTAGATGCAAAGGCAATCAGACTCAAACGACTTTGCATCAGACTCAAACGATGAGGGAAGAGTCCAAACACCATAACGATTGGATTCCCCAATGTTCGAGCCCGTCGTTATGTTAGATGAAGGGCGCATCACGTTTGAAATCCATTATGGTCCAAGAAGACGAATTCAAAATGTAACTATTGTCTATTTTGAGTTTGCTCATCTTCATGAAGGGAATAAGAACAAAATGTTGGGAAATTA
>JASDQU010435931.1:50980-65377 GCA_032191745.1 Picea mariana
CTTTTTGGTATCCACCTGCATTGCCTCTTCATAACATTCTGGTTCACCAGAATCAGTCAACAATAAATAATACAATGAAGGAGAGTATCGTTCAGGGGGTCTACTTAACCTGGTATATCTTCTAACAACACTTGCATGATTTTGAGGTACCTGTTGCTCATGTTGTTGTACATTTTGATTTTCTGGTACTTTTGGAATTACTTTTTCATTGATCTCATTAAGCACTGTGTATTCTGGTTTTTCTTTTTCTTGTATCTTTCCTTGCAACTAATCTTTGTACGTGACCTTCTCATTGAATATGACATCTCCACTCCTAATGATTTTTTGATTTTCATAATCCTATAAGCGATAGCCAAAATCATTAACACTGTACCCAATAAAGGTACACTTCTTTGATTTTGCCTCAAGCTTTGTTCTATTTTCTTTATCAATATGGACAAATGATTCACAACTGAAAGTCTTCAAAAAAAAATAGTTTACCTTTTTACCTGGCCATGCCTCCTCTAGAATTCCACCATCCAAAGAGCTTGAAAGTCCTTTGTTTATTAAGTAAACATAAGTATCTACAACATCTTCCCATAACTATAAGGAAAAACCAGCATGCAATCTCATACTCCTTGCACGCTTCATGATTGTCATGTTCATCCTTTCTGACACACCATTTTCTTGTGGTGTTTCTAGAACTATCTTCTCTCTATGAATCCCATGGTATGAAAAGTAATCATCAAATTCCTTGCAATGTCTAATCTGAGACACTTCAACCTTTTTCCTATCTCATTCTCAACCAAATCTTTCCATTTCTTAAAAGTATCAAAAACATCAGATTTTTTTCAAATGCAATAAGTTTTTCTAGTTGCATCATCAATAAAAGTAACATAATAACGGGATCCACTAAGAGATGATACCCGAGATGGTCCCCATACATCTGTATGCACAAGCTATAACCTTGCACTCTTCTTTTCTTTTCTGACTCTAAGAAATCTAACTCTCTTTTGTTTTCCATAAACACGATGCTCACAGAAATCCAAATCAATTTGTTTAAGATCTGGCAACAAATTTATTTTGTGAAGCATCTGCATCCCCTTCTCACTCATGTGTCAAAGCCTATGATTCCATAGTGATGTATCCACTCCTGTAGAATCTAAAGATATAGAAGAGTCAATATTACCAATACATAAATACAATGTACCTACCTTCTCTCCTTTTCCTATCACCAGTGATCATTTGGTGATCTTCCACATCTTATTTGTAAATATGGATATACAACCTTCACTTGCCAACTTCCATGTTGAAATTAGATTTTTCCTTAGATCTGGAACATGTCTTACCTCTTTCAACAACCATTGGTTTCTATTCCTTTTTTTTATTTTTACCTTTCCCATTTCAACAATTTTGCATGGTGCATCATCACCCAAATGAACCTATCCAAAATCACCGTGAACATAATCTAGAAAATGTTTCCTGTGGGTGTGGCATGAAATGAAGCCCCAGAATATACTACCCAAGACTCTGAAATATTATCTACATAAAGAATCAAATCATCTTGTAACACATCACTTGTTAAATTTGCTTCTTGATTTTTCGCTTGTTGTCCATCTCTTTGTTTCTTTGGAGCTCTGAACTCTTTCTTCAGATGTCCTTTCTTCCCACGATTCTAGCACTCTATCTTTCTGAGTTTGGATTTGGATTTTCCCTTCCTAGAATTCTCATGGTTCCCTAAGCCCATTCCTCTATCCTTTTGTCTTCCCCTGTTCTCCATGTTTAACACATTACCTGATGTCTCACTTGTGCTTTTCCATCGCATTTCCTCACTAAGGATAACACCAACAACATTATCAAAGTTTAAAGTGTTTGAACCAGAGACAGAGTTACTTACAACCATGACCAAGTCGTTCCAGCTTTCTGGCAATGAGCACAAGATTAGAAGAACCCTGACCTCATCATCAAAGTTCACTTTTACATAACTTAGTTGATTAGTAACCGTATTAAATTCATTTAAATGATCTGCAATAGACCCACCTTTTGACATCTTCATATTAAATAATATCTTCATTAGAAATACCTTATTGGATGTTGAGGGTTTTTCATACAGTTTAGCCAATGCATCCATCAACTCCTTTGTTGTCWTTTCTTTTAAAATATTGAAAGCCACCRATGTTTCCAGGCTCAGTTGTATCGTTCCTAGAGCCTTTCTATCAAGAATCTCCCATTMTTCATCCTCCATGGTCATCRGCTTTTTTKCTATTCCACCCAATATTAGGAATAGATCCTTCTGATATAAATAGTCTTCCATTTGCATCTTCCATAATTGGTAGTTTTGGTCATTAAATTTMTCGACCCTAAACTTCCCATATTTAGCCACTTCTCCCACTCAAACCAGGAACTCTTTTTTCCTATGAGTTACCTTTCGCTCTGATACCAGTTTTTAGAAAAACAAGATCGCAAAGCAATAAAATAAAACAAATGTGGAAATAAAACACAGAAGATACACAATACAATAGAGACACATATATATGTGGTTCACCCAATGTAGACTATGTCCACCATAGAAATTGCCAGGTCCTGTTGACGGGCATATGTGAACACACCTTCAACTAGAAGGGAAGATCTGGTCTGAGGTTGTCTAATTAACCCAAGCCATTTAAAATAACCTATCCTGAGGTTTTACAGCTCTGTTAGCCGGTGAAAACACTAAGGTAAACTAATAAAGCAAAATGATTATCTATCTATACCAACACACTATGTACATTTTCTACTATATCTATCTATTAATATATAAATACCACACAGTCCTATTCATATACAATACTTATGTACAAATACAAGGTTTATGTAAGCCTTGTGAAAACAGAAAATGCACTATTGAAGCAAAGTTTAAGTAACACATGAAAGATAAGGGAAAATGTTTTGTAACTAATTAATAATGAGAATGAATATGATTTGTAATGATATAACTAAAATCATCAAAGCATTTAAAGTTTAAGTTTTTAATCATTATTCATTCAAAAATAAATTAACTAATAAAAGATAACTAACATGTTGTTGATCAGCGATATAAAAAAAAATTGTGATTTTTGTCTTCCTATGTAAGATATGCTCTAGTAACCTGTTTTCCAAGAAGAAATCTATGACAAGCACTTTACAGAAAAGCAACAGGAAAATTATGATATTTCCTGAAGAAATTCAAGCGATTTCAATAATTTAAAAGAGATTTGTAAGAAACAGAAGGACAAATATAATCCATGTGAAGTTATGTGATTCAAAAAACATAGAGATGAAAACAACTCCAATCATCTGCAATTGATATAACAAATTCAAATGTTCGATATAACTCAGAACACTATTTTTTATATTTAATGCACCACGTGGATCCTAATAACCAGAAGTAATGAACTATTTCATGATCAGAAAAAAGAAAAACATTAAACAATATAATGATGAACAGACGAAAGCTAACTCATGCAATATATGTTTTATGCTTTGAAAAATATGAAAAGTAGCATGAATAATAAATAATCACATCACACAATTTGCTATCCAAACTAAATCCATAGAGCATACTATATTTTCATATCTTTCAAAAAAAAAAAATAGTCCATCCTTCCAGGTTCCAAAAGAACTCCCTTTGATCTGGGAAAGTATGAGTATTTAAAACATACCATTGATCTATTTCTTGTTGATGATTACAGGTTTGTGAGACATCCTCTAGGACACAAACTAAGTGAGGTGTCTTATGACAGAGCCCACGAGTTGGGTGTGCCCATGATATGGGTGTGTCGTTCCTCTCTGAGACTGAGATGGAATGTTGCATTCCCATGTGTGGGGTAAGGATGCCCATGAGATGGTTGTATAGATGTGTGTGCCCCTATTAGGGGTGAGAATTCCCATGATATGGGTGTGTCATTTGAACTGAAATGATGTGTACCCCTATGAGGGGTGAAGGTTCCCATGTGATGGGTGTATCATTCTCCTCTGTGTAGAGATTTGAGACGATGTGGTACTCCAGATGATTCTGTGAGACTCAGTGAGATAAAGATCTATTGAGTAGGACATCCCAGTGGCTGAGCATAGGTGGAAGTGCCCCTAGTGGCTGAGCACTAGTGGGTGTGTGAGATCCATTGTTATATTGTCTAAGAGTAAGATTTACCTGTTGTTGGAGCCGCCTTTGTTTTGTCTAGCCCGTCACAAATTTTATTCTTAATGCTCGAAATCGAAAGATGGTTTTCGTTTTTTCCCTCTGTGGTTTCAAAATCTCTGAAGCTTTATCACGCGAGTAGCGATGATTCTTGTACTCTCGAGACAAGTCCTATCTTTCGTAAAAATGTTTCCTCTTTGTTCTACCTCAGGATCTCATAGGTCGGATATTACAAATCATGTAGTTCACACGTCCCGAGCTACGAAACGGTGAAAACGCTTTAATTTTTCACCCAAGGCCGTAACGGGAGTAAAGTTTTCCTAAACCATGATTAAAACGTCATCGGGTTTTCGCACCTCGATGTTCACCAAATCCAAAAATTTATTGTCGTAGCCCCGATAGCCGAGAACACGAGGTCCTTATTTTAGTAACTCGTGTCAAGGTTAAAGGTAAAAGTTAAACCATGGTAAAAATTATGTCGGCATTTCGCCACTCGGCGTTTTCCTTTTTAAAAGTTACACCGTCTAAACCCTGACTTGCGAAATCACGATAAAGATATAAATGTAATTAATTAATTACTAAATCCGAGTTTATCTTCCCTTTTTATTAAGTCGTATTATCGCGATCTTGCAGTTTCGCAGCTCGGCATGCAGACTTCCCGGAAACTTATTTTCGAAGCTCTGAGTTGCGATATGGCGAATATAATAATTATGAAATTAATCGAGCCCCAAATCATGATTACATTTTTATTAACCAAAATCGATCATCGCAGTCTCAGGTGTTAGAGATTCAAAGTGTTAAAGAAAAATCCCCGATATAACGAGTACCGAAATATTGATTAACGTTGGTAAAACCGGATTAATTAAGCTAAATCAAGACATATCCTGTGTTTCAATGCTTGCACAATTCATGAGGTAGCCTTATTCTTTACATACGCCAACTAACTTTTAAACCGCAAAAATTTATGACATTAATGAGGAAATAGGGAAAATCGATAAATATAAGATCGGATTTTTATGGCAAAATTTATTTCTAAGTATGATTTGACAGACTTGTTCTAAAAGGTACCAAGTTTTCAAATATATATAAGAGTTGTGGTTCATTATAAAAAATGATTTTCATATTACGCAGAGCACATTATCTCTGAGCAGCTGATTTCTGTATGTATACGTATTTCTATCGCAGAAGAGCTAAAATGCAATCTCCATCCATGGCTCCGTGAAAAGCATCCAAAGCCAATGTTGAGGTTTCGGGACAAGGCTCAGACAATGTCACTGATACTTCGCCTCGAAGTATCAACTCGGTCCCAAATTGGTCGTTTGTTTCAGATGTTCTGTAGGTAGAATTGGTGGATTATTCCGATGACTCCAGCGACAACGAAAAAGATGATATAACCACCAAGTACAAAATATTCATCCAATCGGGAATGCACAAAGTAGCAGCCATGCCACGATTGCTTCCATATTATGACATGGTCCGATGGGCATTAGACCATGTTGACATACCGACCAGAAACATCATGAATGAGCAGAAAGTCACCATCAGGACTTTCAGGCCAGAACATATGCAAGCCATGTATCAGCTGCCCACAACGTCTGACTACACATATGGCGCCAAATTCATGGACGATTTCAAGGAGAAGGAATGCGTATAGTATGATAAAACCATGTCTAGTTTAATAAAATATTGGGTTTCGAACACCGCGAAGTTCAGAGCTGATAGCCACGGCGTATATTCAATCGCTTCTTTAGAACTGCAATACAATTATGTAGCCATGATGACATGCAGGTTATACGGGAGAGAGGACACCTCACATTTTTTTCTTCCATGGGTGTCTCTAATGTTTCGGATCATCAAAGGCAGTTCCTTCGACTGGGAAAAAATGATGTCTGATAGCTTGACCAGTCGGGTCACAGAGTATCGGGCGCAGAAAGAGAACGGGAAGGTGTCTTCATTCTTCATGTCTGCATACATTATGGATGCAGTTTGTTTTTTGACACCATTTCCCTTAATGAGCTGGAGTTGGACTCTAGCAGAAGACGAGCCCATACACGTCTACCATTCAAAATTATGGGAAAACAAAGCGCTAAATTTCATATACGAAATCTTCAACTGGGTGATTGTGCCATTTCATGTCACTATTTTCGGTCACCCGCCACCCAGGATATCGGAAAGCATAGTGACAAATCTGAGCAGTGTAGTAGACTGGTATGTAGAGGGTGAATTTTCATACCTCGGAGATTTTGGGGCTTCTGTTCCCCCACATGGATTGCCATTATTCATTCTCGACAAGCTGGCTTATCGTGAGGTGGCTAGGTAAACAGTAATTGGTGGTATAAGTAAAGAGCTTAAGGGATACTCAAATAAGGTATGGCCACCTTTTCCTGTTCATTTGAATTCTTATTCTTTATTAGATTTTGGGCATGCCAAACCTAAGGCAGTAGCCCTGGAAGACTTAAATTTGGTCTCCATTGAATATAAGAAGCATGATCCGCAAAGGGTCGTGAGCAATCATTTGGCCAGTTGCGGGCTCAAGAGATTTGAGCACGAGAATTCACCCTCGGATGACATTTTTCGAGGCGCAAGGTCCTATGCCGAGATTCTAGCTCAGATACAAACCTTGGCACCCGAGGAAAGAGCTGATGTTCTGAAGTTCCAGGAACATCGACGCAGTTTTCTTCCCGCAGTGTTGCGAGGTGAGAGTCTGAGTATGTCAGAGGTGAAACAGAAAGATGCCGAAGGCTCTAAGGATGCGACTCCCGATCAAGAAAAACACCAGGATGAGGGAGAGCAAACTAAGAGTCTGAAAGCAGAAATAAAGACTCCTGACCCGCCAAAGAAGCAGAGTCCGGTTACTACTCCGGGAAAATCAGCAAAGCAGATCAGAGAACCTATCACATCAGTTACTCCCTTGCAGTCGACTCAAGGAAATATTGAGGCAGGATGGATCTTCAACGAAGAGTTGAGGCCTATAAAGGTAGAAGAACTCCCTCAGAATGAGTTTTTCTTCGATAAGAAGAGAAAGGAAGTAGTAAAGAGGGAATTCTATCAGGAAGGAGAGTCGACTGCCAAGAAATATAAAGTTATAACTGATGGAAAAGACAAGAAGAATGAACAATTCGCTACTAAAATAGCAGGGACATTAGGAGCATATGCCTCGGCGAATCAATTTCCAGTCAGGCTTTTGAAAAACCAGCTTAAACGAAAAAATCGCCTCATTAGGAGCCTTGAAGCCAGACTGCCCACAGCAATAGAGACTTCTAAAGACTAGGCGAGCATAGGAATAGAGCCAGGTTGGCTGATAAAAATGAGATAGAGTTGCTCAAAATTAAGCTCGAGCAAGCACAGTTGGTGGTCTGGGATGGTAAGATGCAAGCGAGCCAGCAAAAGGATTTGATCGAACAGCTACAGGCTAGGGTGGAGATCATCGAGAACAGAATGATAAACATCAAGATGTTCAAATCTCATGCAATTGAGATTCAGAGCAGAGTCTCTGCGGCACAACGAAATTTTCTCGCCAAGGTAGAAGCGATCTGGGACAACTGTTTTCTAGTCAACCAGGTTTCGGAGAACTTATCTGCTAGAGAAAGGGAAGCTGGAACAGCTCAGGTCGCCTTCCAAGAGGCTGTGATAGCCACAAACAACAGGTGTCCAGGAAGTACTCCCAGGTTAACCATTTCGGAGCAAACCAAAGGAAACATTCTATTAAAAGAATGGCAACACAACATCGCAGAAAGCAAGTTGCAAGCCAAAAAGTTAACGAATTCCTTAGAAGAGGCCTTTAGTTCTATAGATGGTGATCTACTAGACATTGATAGTGGGGGTAATGTCGAGGCGTTGATACAAATGAATATGGCGAAAATCGCGCTTGATCTAAAGGAAACAGAGGAAAGATATTTGGTCGAGATATCCTAAGTGACTATGGCAGACATAGTCCAAATAGATAAATGTATGATTAAACCAAGCACGCAGTTATGCGCCATCGACGTCATAGACAGACAGATGGAATACACGCTTCCGCAGTTAGCCCGAGAATGTTAATTTTTTTAAGCCAGCTGTCAAGAAGAACCGTCGAGGCTGATATCTCAACTGGTTGAAAGATGTGTCGCCTGTACCAAGCACGCGCGAGGACAAACGTCTGGAACCAAGTTAAGACATAGAAGAAGTAATGGAGTGATTGCTCTCCTCCCTATCATAACTAAAATTTTGTAACGATTGAGATTCTATCTTATTTGTAAAACTATATAAATACACCACAGAAAGAAAAGAAAAAAGCTGGACCTTTTTGTGTCGATTGTAACAGAGTTTTACATTTTAAGAGTTAATACAAAGCAAATCTGAAGATTCTCAATTCCGTCAAGACTGTGTTATGAGTTTGTTTTCTTGTATCTCATATTTCATTTCATTTCATATTCTTAACTGATGAATGCTTCGTTATAATTTAGTACGACCACTACTATAGCGAATGAATTTTGGTTTTTTGTAATTGTTTACTATTTTTCCTCTGTACCAGCTATCAGTGGGTGTAAGACCAGTCAACACTTTCAGAATTCTATACATTTTTTATGCTACATCGGGTTATTTCCTTACAGTTTTCATGTTCTGTTTATACGTGAGATTCTCCCTTGATATGAGCGTTACACCATGGACAGCTAAATGTTTTTCTCCCACCTCATACATTTTATTAAGATATAACTCAGTTACAGGAAAGAGCCTCTGATTTGCACCCCGTTTGATTTCTGAAATCATAAATTCTCTTTTATACGACTAAATTGAGACAGCACTTAATATCTCTCTGAAGTTTTTTCTTATTTTATTGTTCCTCCATGACTGTCCCTATACCAACCCAGCCTAATATCGAACCCGGATTATCGAATCAAACACACATTGCCTTAAACCTTTTCGACACTATTCTTAAAACAGCTACTACCCGGGTTGAACTCAAATGTTCATGGGTTGTGATTGAACAGGATATAACTATCTAGGAACAATTGGAAGCTAGACAACACCAACGTAGAAATCTTCCTTAGTTTCCTTGGCCGAAGGTTGACGTTTCTCTCTTCTCCACCCTTTAACCACTTTCGGATGCCTAGACATTGTACTTCTAAGCCTTAAGTACAGACTCTGGAACAACATCTTTCTGGTGCCGTTGTCGGGGACCGAAGTTATGAAATCTTTTTCCCTGGGAAAATGACATTTGTTTTTTGTTGAAAGTGCTACCCTTTGATAGTGAACAAAGAGTACACACCTTTTAAGGCTTCCTAATCTTTCACTTGGCGACTCCACAAAAAATAAACTGGCATCGGGTCAAAGGAATACCAAACAAAACCTGAATGGTAAGCAGATTACGCCCATTACCGATCCCGAAAAGATTCTAAAAGCGAGAGGCTCTCTTAAGCCAACCACTGCAATTTACAAACTTAAAACCCCACAACTGAAGACTAAGAGTTCTTCTGAACCCTCAACTTCGCTCAATCCTCTCTTCGATACTAAAGTTTCAACGCCAAACTGCTCCGAGGTTAGGAGTGAGATTCATCCGACAATCCCCTTAATACACAAAGGAAAGGACCCTTTTGAAATTTCATTGGCAGTTGACATACCATCTTTCCTTCAGTTAAATTTCCCGACCTCACCAAATTCTGAAAAGTGTGTTACACATTTGGTTTCCACACCCGTCGGTTCTCCTGATTTCATCTCTTGCAAATCCAAGGAACCGAGTCCTCGCGTTCCTTATCTTTCCTCGTCGGATTTTCCTCTTCGCGAAGAAAATAAAGATTCCCTTTTAATTTTTTGAAACCCCCTTTACAACTTTCCACAAATAATGATGGCAGCCGTCGGAGGAGGAGGTGGAGGGTTTATAGGAGGAGGTGGAGGGTTTATCGGAGAAGGAGGGGGAGGATCCCCTCTAGGAGGAGATGGAGGCCAAGGGCTTTCCCCCCCTCCCAGAGTGTTTGCGAAAGTTGCAGCCAGATATGCTCCCTTGGTATTACCCGTCCCTCTGCACGACCTTCCCGAAAATTACATAAAAAATTTACCAAAATTCACCGAGGAAGGAGATCTGACCGTGACCGAACACATTAATTTCTTCGATCAGTTCACAGATATCCTAGGTATCGAACATGAGGACGTATATTTGAGACTTCTTGTCTAAACCTTTGAAGGCCAGGTCTGAACTTGGTTTCGAAGCCTACCTGCAGCATCTATCTTGTCTTATGACGCTTTGGAAGATGATTTCCTCAGACAATGGGGCGAGAGAAAAGACCATCTATATTATTTAACCGAATTTGGGTCTTTAAGAAAAAATAACTCAGAAACAGTCATGGAATTTATTTAGAGATTTAACAAACTATATAACAAAATCCCAGCCAAGGTTAAACTGTCCCAACCTGCGGCCAAGGTAACTTTTGCAGGGGCTTTCGAACCGGATTTTGCACTCCTTTTGTAGGAAAGAAGGGGAGCCACCCTAAACCAAATGCAGGATGATGTGGTAGAAATTGAGTCTAATATGATGGCTTCTGGTAAACTTAAAGCTAAAATCGAAACTAGAAACCGAGAGACCAAACGCTTTAGAGAACAAGCAAGTCCGTCAGGGTCTAATAGATCCACAGATGATAGGGTAGACGATATGGCCAGAGTAATTAAAGAACTATCTAATAAAATATCTAGATTGGAGCTTGAACAGGCCAAAGCTGACTCTTTCCCCAAAAAGGATTTCAAGAGAAGCCCCAACCCCCCGAACCAGCAAAGACAAATAAAAAATGAAGATCAAAAAATACAAGATCCCTTAAAGAATGAAAATTCTATAGGAGTGAACGATTTTCAAGACTTCGGAGATTCGGATAATGATGTTGCGAACTTTAGTGATGACTGAACTCAACCATATCTGACTTGAGAAGACTATGAAAAATATCTAAACATGGAACAACCATCGAATAAGGGTGAAGAAGGTGATCACACTGATCTCTGTGAATCTCAACAAGAAACTGAGATGATAATGGCTGAGATCCAACCCAAGTATAACTTAAGATCGAAGAGTAAGCCCATCTCAACTGCTCAACCCAAGAAATCCTCCAAAGAGGACAAACTTATGAGCCTACTCCGGAAGAGACCTTATTACCCAACAACAAAACTAAAGTAGTAAGCACACAAGAGTCCAAAGTAGAAAAAGTTGAAACCCAAGCACAAGGAACCGAAACAATAAATAAAATTACGTCTGCAACCAGGACCATGAGTAATAAAGCGGTCCAGACGAATAAGTCGGAAAGGAAGGATTCAGAAGTCTCAACCAAAGAATCATACAAGGTGAGCGGAGCTTTCAGTTTTGAAAAAGAGATAAATAAAATTAAGATACCAATCCCTTTGGTAGAATTAGCAAAAAAACCCTGTTTATCGGAAGCAGATTACCAAAGCGATGGGTGTCTCTGACCTAGAAAGCCAGTCTGATGTTTTAAACCTTGAATATGACAAACCTAACATCACTTTTGGTCCCCATTTTGAAGGGGCCAAAGACACCATTGCTCCCTTTTATATCACTTTAAATGTGTATGATCGATTGCTACATAATTGCATGTTAGACTCCGGAGCCTCCCATAACGTTATGCCTAAGATTATTATGGACAAATTGGGTCTCCAGTTCATCAGACCTTATGGAGATCTTTACTCTTTTGACTCAAGAAGGGTTAAGTGTATGGGGATGATAAAAGATTTGGTAGTTTCCCTGGCGCAGGTCCCGGTTAAGAGTATCCTTATGGATGTGGTTATCGCAGATATTCCTCCTAAGTATGGCTTACTGTTGTCTAGGTCATGGGGAGCCAAGTTGGGAGGCTCTCTTCAATTGGATATGACGTTCGCCACAATTCCTGTGTTTGGTGGTCAGTTTACTCAGTTGTACAGAGAAACGAGATTAGCATATACAGTGAGCGACCCTCAAAACCCAAACAATTTCCCTATTTACATCGCGGACCAAGATATGGGAAATTGTATCTTGTCTTTTGATGATGGTTTAGATGGTTGTCCGGAGGAAAATGATATAGAGCGAGAAGAGTCAAGTTACTTGACAGAGGATCTGTGTAACACTGGTTTCTAGAAAATGTATTTTGACAATGCTTCATCTTCTGAAGGGGCGGGTGCAGGAGTGCTTTTAGTGGCTCCTGAAGGTAAATTTGTTGTTCCTTTTTCCTACCGATTGCAGTGGGATATTGATTATACTAACAACGTATGTGAGTACGAAGCACTGGTTTTAGGATTAGAAGCTGCTAAAAATCTAAACATAAATAACTTAGAGGTATATGGAGATGCAGAGTTAATAGTCAAACAGATAAAACGACAGTACCAAGCAAAGCATCCCAAATTAAGATCATACAGAAATTGTGCCTGGGATCTCATGGAAAACTTTTTCTCGTCCGTAAATGTCCACTTTATCCCTCGCGCAGAGAATTTACATGTTGATGCATTGGCTAAAGCAGCTTCAACCTTCTCTCCTCCCACGACTTTCAAATTGAAGTATCACATTGAAATCAAACACAGACCATCTATACCAGACAATATCCAACACTGGCAAGTCTTTGAGTATGACGAACAAATTAAGAAATTTCTTGAAGCAGTGGGCGAATTCTCTGAAACACATGCAGACCAAGAAAATCAAAATGACCCGATATGGATCATGCAAGAAGGGGAAGATCCCAAATCCTTTCGAGAAAAAATTGCGGATCATCGTATGTTGGTCCTTAAAAACAACCAGATTCTGAAAGGATTGATTCCTTTAGAAAGACTTTTTTATCAGAACGATGTACCTGTAAAATCCACTCTACAACCCCAACCAGAAGAAGTGGAGGACTGTGATATAGGAACTAAAGCAGAATCCAAGATAGTAAAAATATCCAAGTTCCTTCCTCTCGAAATAAAAGGTAAGTATAAAGACCTACTCAGACAGTATAAGGATGTTTTCGCCTGGTCTTATGATGAGTTAAGAACATATGACACTTCCGTAATTGAATACAAGATACCTTTAAAGCCTGGGGTCAAACCATTTAGGCAAAATCTTAGACAGATTAACACCATTTTGTTACCTTTGATCGAAAAAGAAGTTAAGAAGCTTTTAGACGCGAAAATAATCGTACCTCTGAGATATTCAGACTGGGTAGCGAACCTAGTCCTGGTCAGGAAAAAGAGTGGGGAAATAAGACTGTGTGTGGATTTCTGAAACTTGAATAAGTCGTCTCTCAAGGACAACTATCCGCTGCCAAAAATGGACCATGTGTTAGAAAAAGTAGTCGGAGCAAACCAAATGTCTATGATCGATGGGTTCTCTGGTTATAATCAAATCGCCATGAATGAACAAGACAGGGAAAAAACTACTTTCACCACACCATGGGGTACGTTCATGTATGAGAAAATGCCTTTTGGTTTGATGAATGCAGGGGCCACATTCCAGCGCGCTATGGACATCACTTTCATAGGAGAAAGGGATAAGTTCGTAGTCATTTACCTCGACGATTTGACAGTTTTCTCTAAAACCAATGAAGAACACTTGATACATCTTAAACAGACTTTCAAAAAATGCCGCAGGTTTGGTCTATCTTTAAACCCAAAGAAATCACATTTCGCCATGCAGGAAGGTAAGCTGTTGGGTCATATCATATCTAGGGATGGAATTAGGATTGATCCTAAGAGGATTGAAGCAATAGATACTATAAATATTCCTAGAAATGTAAATGAAATTCAATCTTTCTTAGGTAAAATAAATTCCTTACGAAGGTTTATCTCGAATTTCGCTGAGATTGTGAAATTGATCACAGGTATGTTGAAGAAGGACAGCGAAGTAAAATGGATGACTGAGGCCAAAGCATCGTTCACACATATTAAGAAAGTCATAAGCGAGGCACCTGTGTTAGCGAGCCCAGACTATCTAAAAAAATTTCTTATTTTCTCATTTGCCTCTTAACACACTATCGCCACGGTGATCCTACAAAAGAACGAAGAAGGATTCGAACAACCGATCGTGTTTTTTAGAAAGAGCCTTAGAGATGCAGAACTAAAGTATGACATAATAGAAAAATAGGCGTACGCCATGGTAAAAGCATTAAAAGCATTCAGAACGTATGTACTACACTCAAAGATAATTGCGTACATGCCTACCAGTTCTGTGAAGGATATATTGGTACAACCAGACAGAGACGGAAAAAGAGGGCGATGGCTCGCCAAAATCCAAGAATTCGATCTGGAAGTCAAACCGACCAAATTGATAAAAGGGCAAGGCCTGG
>JASDQU010435932.1:0-26527 GCA_032191745.1 Picea mariana
AGTCGCCAGCCCTGAGACCTTAAATGGTTAAAGACGATGGGAACCTGGGCTTGAGCGTTGCTTATGTGTTTTGGAGGTCCTAACCTTGCAGGGTAGGACGGGTGGGAGGTCAGTCGTAAATTGGCAGACAGTTTACTTATCGTGTGATCCTCAGTTATGCAAGTGGTTACGTATCGTGCGTCTTGGTTGTATTCTTATGTTTATCCTGGTCGTTTCCTTGTATATACGCACACACACACTGCAAAAAAAAAAGAATTTTTCACCTGGCACTAGAGTGGTTGTCGTAACGAGTCGGTTCCTTACAACTACATGAAGGAAAAATAAGTACAACATGTGAAGAGTTGAATTGACACAACAACATATGTGAGATCTCACCAATGAAGCAATCTTATATAATAATAATCAAATCAATCTTTATAAAAGAATAATGAAATCTTGAAAACCAAAACCATGAATCAAATCTAAGAATCCCTTTCTCTTTCGAATCCCAATGACTACTTTGATTCTAATTACATAATCTAACTGCATCCTAATTCCTCTTCTACTTGAATCCTCTAATTATAATTGAATTCTCATGAAGAGAGAGCACTCTCTTTTATACATGAGAGCCTTGAAGATAAGATAACCATCTCATTATTACATATCCACTTTTCTCTCAACTTATTTCCCATTATTACAAAATATAATCCCTTCAAATCCGCACACATATCTCTCATATATCTTGGATAAGATATTCCAACAAAATATCCATGATCTTCTCCTTGGAATGGGCTTTAATTATCTCCTCAAATCTTGAAATGGTGGAGGAAGTATTCAAGAAGTCCTTTTGAATTAATCATTCTCATATTCCTACACATTACAAATCTCACACATATTTGAGATATATATGAAAACATGTTGATTTTCTAACATTTAATCACAAATTACTTTTAAATACTAAAATGAATAAAGTGGAGAACAATAAGGTGAAACCCAAGTATATTTATGGAAATGATATTGTGAAAGGTTAATGGGGCAATGAAATGTGGAGAACGATGAAGGGAAAGATGGATGAAAATAGGACATTTCTGAGCCCAAACATACCCCCCAACTTAACTTGTTGCATGTCCTCATGCAACCATGCATGGATCTTCTCAAGAAATTTTGGCATCTGAATGTTGTCTTTGAGTGATGATAATGAATGTTTTCCAAGATGGGATTTACATGAGTAACAACTAACATTTTTCTTATGGTTGGTTCTTGTGTGACAACCATGAATATAAAGAATGTTGGTTCTTATGTTAACAACATTCATTTCGTTATTTCTTCTCTTGTTGTTATGATAATAAATTACCCATATTCTTACTGGAAAATGTATGCTATCAATGTGCATAAGGAAAACATCATCGAGTATAAGAAAGCCCTTTCTCTCTATATGTGTGAATCATGTCAATATGTATAACAATACTTATAAAGCAAAGTGCAACAGAGTATCGTTGGAAAATAAATGTTCATAACTAGTAAATGAGACGAAAAATGGAATGATGGTAGTGGAAAAGTGGAGTGATGATAGTGAATAAAGTCCCCTACCCCCCAAATTAATTTCTTGCATGTCCTCATGCAGCATGGCATAAGTCATAGAAGTGAAAAGGAAAGGGAACTGGGTGAGGGAATTTTCCAAATTATTCATTGCTAGCAGTTGAGGAATTATATGATTAAAGTTTAGAAAATAACATACCTCCACTTACCCAAAATGTTGATGAACTATGCAATAGGAATATGGTTGATGCGGTTGCTAGAGCATGGAAGATGTCGTTGTTGCAGGATCATGTGGGAAGTGACTGTTGTTGTAGCTGCGACTGTTGTCTTCTAGATCAAAGAATTTGAAGTGGAGGGATCTGAACTGCTGCTGAATGAATCATGGAAGAAAGTGTGAAAGTGGAACTGTGGTACTCTCACATGGCTGAAGTCATGCTGATGTAACTGATGATAGAGTCATGAAAAGTGTATAGTTTTCACCCGCTGCTAAAACATGATGGTACAATTCTAATCATGCGAATGAATGTGTCGATGTCGAGAATGAAAATAAGTCATTGGATTACCGACCAATGATGAATGTTGTTAACCAATGTGAGGCAAAATCATCATTGATGTCAATGAGTACCAAGGTACCTGAGTACATATTTCGAAGTGCAAATGAATGAGCTGATGTCAAGCCACTTGCAAGATCTAACGATCAAGGGACATTGATGTATTCCCATGATTGTCAGCGAGAGAACTTGCCATTAAGACATGGAAGCCTCCAGGTACTCAAAATGGACTCTAGTCTATATCCCAGATAAGGTGTTGAGGTGGATGGGGAAAGACTTGTTGAAAGGTGGGCCTTAAGGAATCCCACATCACTCAACGTGAGTTATGATAAAAAGAGTGGTAGGACTATAAAGAAATATCTCAGTAGTAACAGTGTGTATGGAAAGGCAATGTAGTCATGGAAAGGGAGATGAATAGCTTTATTGACAAGAAAAACTGAACTGAAAAAGATAAAGAGATGTATGCGACTCAGAAATATAGGCATGTGAAGTCATGAAGGATAATTCAATGGAAAATGGGCTTCAACACAGGGATGACCAGTCTGCTTTGAAGGAGAAATGGAGGAATACATTCATGATGCAAATGGGTTTATGAAAAGGTTTATGTGTAACAACAAACGTCATGATGTTTATGATGAGTAACAACTCCTTCAAGAAGTCAAGAAAGTATCTCTTTATTTTCAAAAGTTTTGTGATCTTTGAAAATCACTTCTGCAGCAAGATGTGATCGGTCGTGCACCTGAAAAAAAACTTAGTACAAATCCTGCATGAAAACTTGTGAGATGTTCGAAAATATAACATGCAGAAAGAAGGACTAATGTGACAAAGTAAATAAAATGTGTTTTATACTTCTTGCCATGATCATTGGGCACGCGCTTGTTTTCCTGCTAAAGTGACTCCGAGAAATGACTTAGCGTAAAATCACAAAAACATGTTTAATATTGTTTTTGAAGGAATTATGCAAACGCTCAATTTGCAATTTTATTTGTTTTATTGTTTTTATTTTTATAATTTGTTTTTATCTTTTATGAATTTTTTATTTTTTTATTATTTTTTTATGTTTTACCTAAGATTATTATTATTATTATTGTTATTATTTTATATATATATATATATAAGAAATAAAATGAAATTGTTTTAAAACAAAATTTTATAATAAAACAAACAAGAAGTTTGAAGTTTTTATTTTTTATTTTTTATTTTTTTATTATGTTTGACCTAAATTTTTATAATTTTTTTTATTGTTATAATAATGCAACTAAAAAATGAAACTATTTAAAACCAATTTTTATAATAAAACAAACAATAGTTAGTATTTTTTTTTTTTTATCATAATTCTTTTATAATAAAACAAACTAATAACAATAAAAAAACAAATAAATAAAAAAGAATTAAATTACTAATAACAATACAAAAAACAAACAAATAAAAAAGAATTAAATTTGATTATATAAAACAAGACAAACAATGCATGTTAACTATCATATACCTGTGGTAGCAAGCCACCATGAATGCTTCAGTTGTTAGGAGAAAATTTGTGGCGCTCAGCATCCGTTATGCATCTGTGTTTCTCATACAGGATCGACATCCATTATGGGTTATAAGTATCATGTAAAAACCAATCAAATGCGTGTTGTAAATAACTTGAATCTGTGGGCACTGCCTGAACGGTTTTGAAGAGCTGGACTTGTGATTACACTATTCCTCCATCAGACTCTGTCAACAGTGTTGAATGTTTTTTATGTTGTCTTCATATCAATGGGTTCAAGGAAGAACACCAATGTGAATCCTTTATGGGATATTCCATACTAATTTCATGAATGGTTTTCAAAACGTGCAGAAATCCCCACAGTGTTCTGGAGACAGAGATTTAAGAAGACTATGTCTACTGGTATTGACTGTGCCCGCTAGTATGGACTACTAATTCTATGAATGGCTTTCAAAAAATTCAGGAATCTCTACAATGTTATAAAAGATGGATATTGAAGAATACAGTGCCAGTTGGTATTGACTTAATGGGCAACGATATTGTGTATGCAGCGGCGCCCATGGCTATGAAACAAGTTAATAATATAACTGGTGGTGAATAAATTATACATGAATACCTTCGAATATTCTTTAACCAGCTCCTCTCAGCAGGCTTCTCCTAGCGATCAAGTTCAAATGGCATCGACTGCCCTTGTACATGTGTGTGTCCGCATCGCTACAGCATCCCACCAGCAAATACATGTTTGGGAATGATTTCTTGGCCTACTCCAGAGATCAGGTGTGGCCGAAGTGGAAGAGATCGTATATTATGTCTGTGTAAACGTGAATGGTCTTCTCGGTCTTTGACGGATCTGGGAAGAGGTGAGGATCGAACATGTGAGCGGGAGGTACCCACTCATCGCAATCGAATACTTATTCCTCTTCTTGATACTATGCCATTCAAACTCTTCCCAATTGAACTCTCTATTGACAAAGAAAAAACATAGTTGACGTCCGTTTGTTCAATTTTCCATAGTTCTACCTATCCAATCTGCTTCCACCAACACTATGGGATGAAATGGGTGGTTGAAGCATTTTTCGGGGGAGGCGGAAGTCAAAGATTGCATTTCCAATTCCTCAAATCTAATTGTAGTGTGCACAAAGAATTGGAGAGGTAAGGCAATCCGTTTATTACCACTTCGGCAGTGGACATGTCAGCTGAGAATGCGCGTTTTTAGAAACATACTCGAGCATATCGTTATCAATTTTTGGGAGTACAGAAACCTAGCATAGCATGACAGTTTGGAAATAATATTGTCGATGATCGCTACAAATCATTAATACAATCAAATCGGATTTTAGTTTTGGAACGTTCGGCAAAAAAATCTCTAAATGTTGTTGAATGTACAAGTGGATCCCGTATTGCCAAAATTGCATTAAATAATATTCATTCATTGTTGGAGCTCATGATCAATAAGTAACCGCCTTCATTTTTGTGTTAACGGATAGTTATCAGAGAACTCACATGTAGGCATAGAATGTTGAGATTCCTTCTGAGCGTCATAATTATATGTTATGGTCTTGGATTTCCATTTTGCTGCTTTCCATGCCAATGTTATGGCTCACACATACTATATGTTGATGTGCTAAATGTGAGGCCGAATCGTGCTCTTCTTCACCAACCAATGTTGTTTCCCTGATCGTCGACATACCATATTCCCATGCTTAGTCATGTGGAATTCTTTAACTGGTGCCTATAAAGAATCACCTCTCTGAAGAAACTAGTCCCAAAGATAAGTACAACACGTCTTGGAGATGAGGTGGTCCAGTAAAAATATTTGTGGGTATTCTTTTTGTATGATTTTGTAGCCACAACTATGATGGTTTCTAATCCTGAACCTTGCCGACGAGGGTGGATCGCAGATTACCTGCCGAGGACCCATTGAGAAAATCCAGTGACTCTGCTTCCATTTGAACTCAAATTCAAAGGAAAACCCCTGTGAGGTAATCACGTCATGGATGGACACCCACTGTCCATAGAGATATTCAATATGATTTTTGAGGCACCTTTGCAATAACCTCGATATTTTCCATCAGGAAGCATCACCGCAACAGTCATTACCTCGCAGAGTTGAAAGGATGGATTCACTGTGCTCTATGACATTGTTTCCACTCAATGATGCATCAGACTCTTAGCAGAGTAGATCGAGTTGGTGAACATAGAATTTCAGGTTTCCCATCTTTACTAATCACGACCTTACCACCTGTATTCTGGAATATGCGCTACAAAAGCGATTTCAATGCAGTTTTACTGATTTCAGATCTCAAACTCTCTCCAATCTTCTAGACATTGTCAGTATGAGGATGTGCAAAATTTATTTATGTTTTTATTATGTTTTCAAAAATGAGGAATAAAATAAAAATAAAAATTTATTTTGCAAGCTTATTAAAAATTTATGAGCAAATGGAAGACGAAAAATAGATTAGGTAAAATTTTATTTTCATCAACTAATTGATATTCCTGAAATAAATCAATCAGTCATCCTACTTTCTGATCCTCATGATCGCATGAAGCACGAAAGAGAGCATACTTATTCTACCAAAAATAAAAATAAAACTTGAAAATAAAACCCTACCTACACTATGCTAATTAGAAATGAGAGTTGTTACATATAATCAAATAGCCATCGTATCCATGCACGCAATAGTAATAAAAAAATGTTATCTTTCAATTTAGCAATTGACACTCGAGAATATGTATGGGTGTGCGAAATTAGCCGTTGAAGTTTTAAATTAAAAAAATAAAAAGGAAAACTAAGTGGAACTAACCTAGTACTATATTGAAACAAGCATTTGATCAGGCTTTTGTAGGCGTAAGTTATCTTACTCATATCATGTTGTAGCTCCTTGTTTTCCTCCTATACCTCTTGCGTGCTTAATGATTCTTCATTAAATATGCAGGTTTCTTCGTATGTTGATTCTTCATTCACCTCAGGAGGAGTGAATAAGCATTTGGTTGATGTCAAGATCTCCTCCTCCAAAAAAGAGGAGAGCCCAACATTTGCTAGGATCTGAGTAAGTTGTTCCAAGCTTAAATTCATGGTTAAATCATGTTAGAAAAAAAAAGGATTCTTACAGCACCCAAATCAAAATGAAAAAAACTTAAAAAAAAAACACTCTTGCTAAAACATAAAAAAAAAAAATTACTCTTCACAATTGCGGAAATTAAAACATTCCTAATAGTTGGTAGGGACAGTGAGGAATCTACACTGAAGTAGCTCTATGACCCTTAGAACCAACACATGTAGATCACACTTGCAAAAATTAAAACTACTCTTGCATGAATTGAAATTTGCAAAAATTGGAATTACTTCTACCTAGTTAGTAGGGAGAACATGAGGAGTCTCCTCTCACGAGCTTCTATGTCCCCTTACCAACATGTCTAGATCACAGTTGCAGAAATTGAAACTAATCTTGCAAAAACTGAAATTTGCATAAATTGAAACTACTTTTACCTAGTTGGTAGGGAGAACATGAGGAGTCTCCTCTCACGAGCTTCTATGACCCCTTACCAACACTTCTAGATCACACTTGCATGAATTGAAATGAAAAAGAAACTAATACCTCAATCCATCATTCTTCCCCGGCAACAGTGCCAAAATGTTGGGCTCTAAAGATGTCTTAAAATATAACCTTTATGCATCATCAAAGGTAGGCGTTGGTGCAAGTGTTTTACTTGTCGCCTACATAGGTTCTTACCTTCCATTTTCAATACCCATCCTCCATATATGAAACCTCTACAAAGGGACAACAATTGTAACAAAAGGAACATCAATCGTTCCGTTCAAATGAACAACAAAAGGAACACCAATCGTGGCAAGGGAACGACAGTCGTTATATTGGGCCGAACTAATGTTGTATTAATTCAGTTGTAGTACTTGTCCATTTATAAAATTTGTCAACACGGGGTTCGTAAACAAACGAAGCACACACAAAGTATATGCAAGATTGAAGTGGGACTAATCTAATCTAATGTTTAAGCTACGACTGAAATTGAATCATTAATCTAACACACCACTGAAATTGAATCATTAATCTAACACACAAATGAAATTGAATTAATCTAGTTGTGTAAATGAAATTACTCTAATAATTGGAAATTGCGTGAAGGAAGTAATCTAGAAATGGAGAACTACATTAAGGAAAAACAAGTACAACATGTGAAGAGTTGAATTGACACAACAACATATGTGAGATCTCACCAATGAAGCAATCTTATATTATAATAATCAAATCAATCTTTATAAAAGAATAATGAAAGCATGAAAACCAAAACCATGAATCAAATCTAAGAACCCCNGTTGTGTAAATGAAATTACTCTAATAATTGGAAATTGCGTGAAGGAAGTAATCTAGAAATGGAGAACTACATTAAGGAAAAACAAGTACAACATGTGAAGAGTTGAATTGACACAACAACATATGTGAGATCTCACCAATGAAGCAATCTTATATTATAATAATCAAATCAATTTTTTTAAAAGAATAATGAAAGCATGAAAACCAAAACCATGAATCAAATCTAAGAACCCCTTTATCTTTTGAATCCTAATGACTATTCTGATTCTAATTACGTAATCTAACTGCATCCAAATTCCTCTTCTACTTGAATCCTCTAATTCTAATTGAATTCTCATGAAGAGAGAGCACTCTCTTTTATACATGAGAGCCTTGAAGATAAGATAACCATCACATTATTACAGATCCACTTTCCTCTAAACTTATTTCCCATTATTACAAAATATAATCCCTTCAGATCCTCACACATATCTATCATATATCCTGGATAATATATTTCAACCAAATATCCATGATCTTCTCCTTGGAATGGGCTTGAATTATCTCCTCAAATATTGAAATGGTGAAGTATTCGAGAAATCCTTTTGAATTAATCCTTCTCATATTCCTACACATTACAAAGCTCACACATATTTGAGATATATATGAAAACATGTTGATTTTCTTACATTTAATCACAAATTCCTTTTAAATACTAAAATGAATAAAGTGGAGAACAATAAGGTGAAACCCAAATATATTTATGGAAATGATATTGTGAAAGGTTAATGGGGCGATGAAATGTGGAGAATGATGAAGGGAAAGATGGATGAAAATAGTACATTTTTTATCCCAAACATAACCCCCAACTTAACTTGTTGCATGTCCTCATGCAACATGGATATTCTCAAGAAATTTTGTCATCTGAATGTTGCCTTTGAGGGATGATAATGAATGTTTTCCAGGATGCGATTTACATGAGTAACAACTACCATTTTTCTTATGGTTGGTGCTTGTGTGACAACCATGAATATAAGGAATGTTGGTTCTTGTGTTAACACCATTCATTTCGTTATTTGTTCTCTTGTTGTTATGATAATAATTTTCCCATATTCTTACTGGAAAATGTATTCTATCAATGTGCATAAGGAAAACATCATCGAGTATAAGAAAGCCCTTTTTTTGTATATGTGTGAATCATGCCAATATGTATAACAATTCTTATGAAGCAAAGTGCAACAGAGTATCATTGGAAAATAAATGTTGGAAAAGAAATGTTCATAACTGGTAAATGAGACGAAAAATGGAATGATGGTAGTTGAAAAGTGGAGTGATGATAGTGAATAAATTCCCCTACCTACCAAGTTAAATTCGTGCATGTCCTCGTGCAACGTGGCATAAGTCATAGAAGTGAAAAGGAAAGGGAACTGGGTGAGGGAATTTTCCAAATTATTCATTCCTAGCAGTTGAGGAATTACATGATTAAAGTTTAGAAAATAACATAGCTCCACTTACCCAAAATGTTGATGAACTATGCAATAGGAATATGACTGATGCGGTTGCTAGAGCATGGAAGATGTTGTTGTTGCAGGATCATGTGAGAAGTGACTGTTGCTATAGCTGCGACTGTTCTCTGCTAGATCAGAGAATTTGAAGTGGAGGGATTTGAACTGCTGCTGAATGAATCATGGAAGAAAGTATGAAAGTGGAACTATGGTACTCTCATATGGCTGAAGTCATGTTGATGTAACTGCTGATAGAGTCATGAAAAGTGTATAGTCTTCACCCGCTGCTAAAACCTGATGGTACAATTCTAATCATGTGAATGAATGTGTCGATGTAGAGCATGAAAATAAGTCATTGGATTACCAACCAATGATGAATGTCATTAACCAATGCAAGGAAAACTCATCATTGATGTCAATGAGTTCCAAGGTACCCAAGTACATCTTGCGAAGTGTGAATGAATGAGCTGATGTCGGTCCACTTGCAATATCTAACGATCAAGGGACATTGATGTATTCCCATGATTGTCAGTGAGAGAACTTTCCATTAAGGCATGGAAGTCTCCAAGTACTCAAAATGGACTCTAGTATATATCCCAGATAAGGTGTTGAGGTCGATGGGGAAAGACTTGTTGAAAGGTGGGCCTTAAGGAATCCCACATCAGTCAATGCGAGTTTTGATAAAAAGAGTGGTAGGAATATAAAGAAAAGATCTCAGTAGTAACAGTGTGTATGGAAAGGCAATGTAATCATGGAAAGGGAGCTGAATAGTTTTATTGACAAGAAAAAATGAATTGAAAAAGATAAAGAGATGTATGTGACTCAGAAAGATAGGTGTGTGAAATCATGAAGGATAATTCAATGGAAGATGGGCTTCAACACAGGGATGACCAGTCTTCTTTGAAGGAGAAATGGAGGAATACAATCATGATGCAAATGGGTTTATGAAAAGGTTTATGTGTAACAACAAACGTCGTGATGTTTATGATGAGTAACAACTCCTTCAAGTAGTCAAGAAAGCATGTCTTTGTTTTCAAAAATTTTGTGATCTTTGAAAATCACTTATGCAGCAAGATGCGATCGGTCGTGCAAATGAAAAAAACATAGTACAAATCCTGCAAGAAAACTTCTGAGATGTTCGAAAATATAACATGCAGAAAGAAGGACAAATGCGACAAAGTAAATAAAATGCATTTTATACTTCTTGTCGTGATCATTGCATGCGCGCTTGTTTGCTTGCTAAAGTGACTCCAAGAAACCACTTAGCGTAAAATCGCAAAAACATGTTTAATATTGTTTTGAGGAATTATGCAAATGCTCAATTTGCAATTTTATTTGTTTTGTTGTTTTTATTTTTATAATTTGTTTTTATCTTTTATGAATTTTTTATATTTTTATTATTTTTTTTATGTTTTACCTAAGATGATGATTATTATTATTATTAATATTATTATATATAATAAAACTAAAGAAATAAAATTAAATTCTTTTAAAATTAAATTTTATAATAAAACAAACAACAAGTTTTTATTTTTTATTTTTTATTTTTTATTTTTTTATTATGTTTGACCTAAATTTTTTATATTGTTATAATAATGCAACTAAAAAATGAAACTATTTAAAACCAATTTTTATAATAAAACAAACAACAGTTAGTATTTTTTATTTTTTTTTATCATAATCCTTTGATAATAAAACAAACTAATAATAATACAAAAAACAAATAAAAGAAAAATAATTAAATTTGATTATATAAAACAAGACAAACAATGTATGTTAACTATCATATACCTGAACCAGTAAGCCACCATGAATGCTTCAGCTGTTAGGAGAAAATTTTTGGTGCTCAACATCCATTCTGTGTCTGTGTTTCTCATACAGGATCAACATCGATTATGGGTTATAAGCATCATGTAAAAACCAATCAAATGCGTGTTGTAAATAACTTGAATCCGTGGGCACTGCCTGTACAGTTTGAAGAGATGGACTTCTGATTACACTATGCCTCCATCAGACTCTGTCAACAGTGTTGAATGTTTTTTATGTTGTCTACATATCAATCGGTTCAAGGAAGAACGCCAATGTGAAACGGGTATGGGATATTCCATACTAATTTCATGAATGGTTTTCAAAATGTCCAGAAATCCCCACAATGTTCTGGAGACAGAGATTTAAGAAGACTGTGGCCACTGGTATTGACTGTGCCCGCTGGTATTGACTACTAATTCCATGAATGGATTTCAAAAAATGCAGGAATCTCTACAATGTTAAAGAAGATGGAGATTGAAGAATATAGTGCCAGCTAGTATTGACTTAATGGGCAGTGATATTGTGTATGCAGTGGCGCCCATGGCTATGAAACAAGGTAATAATATAACTAGTGGCGAATCAATTATACACGAATACCTTTGAATATTCTTTAACCATCTCCTCTCAGTAGGCTTATCCTAGCGATAAAGTTGCAATGGCATTTCTTTCCCTTGTACATTTGTGTGTCCGCATCGCTACATCATCCCACCAGCAAATACAAGTTCGGGAATGATTTCTTGGCCTGCTCCATAGATCGGGTGTGGCCGAAGTGGAAGAGATAGTATATTCCATCTACGTAAATGCAAATGGTCTTCTCGTTCTTTGATGGATCTGGGCATAGGTGAGGATTGAACAGGCGAGCGAGAGGTGCTCATTCATCGCAATCGAATACTTATTCCTCTTCTTGATAATGTTCCATTCAAACTCTTCCCAATTGAACTCTCTATTGACAAAGAAAAAACATAGTTGACATCCGTTTGTTTAATTCGCCATAGTTCTACCCACCAATCTGCATCCACCGACACTATGGGATGGAATGGGTGGTTGAAGCATTTTTTCAGGGAGGCAGAAATCAAAGATTGCATTTCCAATTCCTCAAATCTAATTGCAGTATGTGCAAAGAATCAGAGAGGTAAGGTGATCCGTTTATTACCACTTCGGCAGTGGACATGTCGACTGAGAATGCGCGTTTTTAGAAACATACTCGATCATATCATTTTCAATTTTTGGGAGTGCAGCAACCTAACATAGCGTGATAGTTTGGAAATAATATCATCGATGATCGCTACAAATCATTAATACAATCAAATCGGATTTTAGTTTTGGAATGTTCGGCAGAAAAATCTTTGAATGTCATTGAACGTACAAGTGGATCCTGTATCGCCGAAATTGCATTAAATAATATTCATTCATTGTTGGAGCTCATGATCAATAAGTAACCGACTTCATTTTTGTGTTAACAGATAGTTATCAAAGAACTCACACGTAGGCATAGAATGTTGAGATTCCTTCCGAGTGTCATAATTATATGTTATGGTCTTGGATTTCTGCTCTGCTACTTTCCGTTCCAATGCTATGGATCACGCATATTGTACATTGATGTGCTAAACGTGAGGCTGAATCGTGTTCTTCTTCACCAACCACTGTTGATTCCCAACTCACCGATGTACCATCTTCCCATGTTCAGTCATGCGGAATTCCTTAATTGATGCCTATAAAGAATCTCCTCTCTGAAGAAACCAGTCCGAAAGGCAAGTACAACATGTCTTGGAGGTGAGGCAGTCCAATAAAAATATTTGTGGGTCTTCTTTTTGTATCATTTTGCAGCCACAATTGTAATGGTTTCGAATCCTGAACCTTGTCGATGAGGGTGGATCGTGGATTACCTTTCGAGGACCCATTGAGAAAATCCAGTGACTCTGCTTCCATTTGAACTCAAATTCGAAGGAAAAACCCTGTGAGGTAATCACGTCATGGATGGACACCCACTGTCCATAGAGATATTCAGTATGATTTCTAAGGCACCTTTTCAATAAGCCCGATATTTTCCATCAGGCAGCATCACCGCAACAGTCATTACCTCACAGAGTTGAAAGGCTGGATTCACTACGCTCTATGACATTGTTTCCACTCAATGATGTGTCGGAATCTTAACAGAGCAGATCGAGTTGGTGAACATAGAATTTCAGGTTTCCCTTCTTTACTAATCACCACCTTACCCCCTGTATTTTGGAATATGCGCTCCAAAAGTGATTTCAATGCAGTTTTACAGATTTTAGATATCAAACTCTCCCCAATCTTCTTGACATTGTCAGTATGAGGATGCACAAAATGTATTTATGTTTTTATTATGTTTTCAAAAATGAGGAATAAAATAAAAATAAAAATTTATTTTGCAAGCTTATTAAAAATTTATGAGCAAATGGAAGACGAAAAATAGATTAGGAAAATTTTTATTTTCGTCAATTAATTGATATTCCTGAAATAAATCAATCAGTCATCCTACTTTCCGATCCTCGCGATCGCACGAAGAACAAAGGAGAGCATACTTATTCTAGCAAAAATAAAAAAACTTGAAAATAAAACCCTACCTACACTATGCTAATTAGAAATGAGAGAGTTGTTACATATAATCAAACAACCAATGTAGCCATGCACGCAACAGTAATAAAAAAATGTTATCTTTCAATTTAGCATTTGACACTTGAGAATATGTATGGGCATGCAAAATTAGTTGTTGAAGTTTTAAATTAACAAAATAAAAAGGAAAACTAAGTGGAACTAACCTAGTACTATCTTGAAACCAGCATTCGATCAGGCTTTCATAGGCGTAATTTATCTTACTCAGATCATGCTATAGCTCCTCACTGTCCTCCTCGACCTCTTGCGTGCCTAATGATTCTTCATTAAATATGCAGGGTTCTTCGTATGTTGATTCTTCATTCGCCTCAAGAGGAATGAATAAGATTTTGACTGCTGTCAAGATCTCCTCCTCCAGAGAAGAGGAGACCCCAACTTTTTCTAGGATCTGAGTAAGTTGTTCCAAGCTTAAATTCATTGTTAAATCATGTTAGAAAAAAAAAGGATTCTTACAGCACCCAAATCAAAATGAAAAAAACTTAAAAAAAAAACACTCTTGCTAAAACATAAAAAAAAAAAAATTACTCTTCACAGTTGCGGAAATTAAAACATTCCTAATAGTTGGTAGGGACATTGAGGAATCTACACTAAAGTACCTCTATGACCCTTAGAACTAACACATGTAGATCACACTTGCAAAAATTAAAACTACTCTTGCATGAATTGAAATTTGCAGAAATTGAAATTACTTCTACCTAGTTAGTAGGGAGAACATGAGGAGTCTCCTCTCACGAGATTCTATGTGCCCTTACCAACATTTCTAGATCACAGTTGCATAAATTGAAACTAATCTTACAGAAATTGAAATTTGTGGAAATTGAAACTACTTTTACCTAGTTGGTAGGGAGAACATGAGGAGTCTCCTCTCACGAGCTTCTATGAGCCCTTACCAACACGTCCAGATCACACTTGCATGAATTGAAATGAAAAATAAACTAATGCCTCAATCCACCATGCTTCCCCGACAACGGTGCCAAAATGTTGATCTCTAAATATGTCTTAAAATATAACCTCTATGCATCATCCAAAGGTAGGCGTTGGCCCAAGCGTTTTACTTGTCGCCTATGTAGGTTCTTACCTTCCATTTTCAATACCTGTCCTCCATATATGAAACCCATGCAAAGGGACAACAATCGTAACAAAAGGAACATCAATCACTCCATTCAAATGAATAGCAAAAGGAACAACAATCCTGACAAGGGAATGACAGTCGTTATATTGGGCCAAACTAATGTTGTATTAATTGAGTTGTAGTAATTTCCCAGCTATCTAATTTGTCAACCTATGGTTCGTAAACTGATGAAGCACACGCAAAGTATATGAAAGATTGAAGTGGGACTAATCTAATCTAATGTGTAAGCTATGATGAAAATTGAATCGTTAATCTAACACACAAATGAAATTGAATTAATCTAGTTGCGTAAATGAAATTACTCTAAGAATGGGAAATTGCGGGAAGGAAGTAATCTAGAAATGGAGAACTACATGAAGGAAAAACAAGTACAACATGTGAAGAGTTGAATTGACACAAAAGCATATGTGAGATCTCACCAATGAAGCAATCTTATATTATAATAATCAAATCAATCTCTATAAAAGAATAATGAAAGCATGAAAACCAAAACCATGAATCAAATCTAAGAATCCCTTTCTCTTTCGAATCCTAATGACTACTCTAAGTCTAATTACATAATCTAATTGCATCCTAATTCCTCTTTTACTTGAATCCTCTAATTCTAATTGAATTCTCATGAAGAGAGAGCATTATCTTTTATACATGAGAGCCTTGAAGATGAGAGCTTTGAAGATAAGATAACCATCTCATTATTACAGATCCACTTTGCTCTCAATGTATTTCCCATTATTACAAAATATAATCCCTTCGAATCCTCACACATATCTCTCATATATCTTGGATAATATATTCCAACCAAATCTCCATGATCTTCTCCTTGGAATGGGCTTGAATTATCTCCTCAAATCTTGAAATGGTGGAGGAAGTATTCGATACGTCCTTTTGAATTAATCCTTCTCATATTCCTACACATTACAAATCTCACACATATTTGAGATATATATGAAAACATGTTGATTTTCTAACATTTAATCACAAATTCCTTTTAAATACTAAAATGAATAAAGTGAAAAACAATAAGGTGAAACCTAAGTATATTTATGGAAATGATATTGTGAAATGTTAATGGGGTGATGAAATGTGGAGAATGATGAAGGGAAAGATGGATGAAAATAGGACATTTTTGAGCCCCAACAACAACCAATTGGTATAGTTTTGAGACTTGTCCTTCAACTTCTTCAAAAATCATGCAAGCTTCATCATGCACCAGTTGGAGTCTCTGTGTCACTTCCATAACCTTGCTCTAGATGGAAATAACCTGTTGTTGGACTGCGTGTTGCTTCTGCAACCTCTTCATATTCTCAACTAGAGTAAGAAGCTTCATTTGTTATTGTATGGTGGACGCCTATTGATTCACCGCTTGGAGTTGTGCTTCCAATTTCCTCAGTTTCAGATCTTCTACAAGGCGCTCGTAGGTATGTGCACTTCAATCACTTAGTTTATTACACTCTGAGGTGAGTGATCTGATTATTTCTACTGCCCTCTTGGCAATTTATTCCCTCTGATTGCACACTTCTTGTGGAGTTCTTGACACTTATCGAAGTTCTAACCCCATTACTCATTCTTGAAGTTGTTGAATGGCCTCAACAAGCATCCCCACTTGGCTCTCGGTTGAATCTTCTTCCTCCTAT
Organism: Picea mariana; assembly: GCA_032191745.1. Classification (NCBI taxonomy): domain Eukaryota; kingdom Viridiplantae; phylum Streptophyta; class Pinopsida; order Pinales; family Pinaceae; genus Picea; species Picea mariana. The sequence continues at coordinate 16,595 of JASDQU010435932.1, forward strand.
TCCAATCCTGACACAAAGTGAAGTGCTCTATTCATTGCCTCTTTAACCCCAATCTAGTCTACGAGAAATTGGTCTTTCTCTTTCTGTATTTTTTGTTTGTCCTCCTCAAACATTGCCCTAAGTTCATCTTTTGCTTTCTGTGCAGCTCAAACTTTCTCTAGGACCTCCTCCTTCTCTTGCTTCAGGGCTTCTATAGCCTGTTCCTTATCTCCCTCGACTCRACAAAATCGAGCCTYTGTTGCATCTGCTAACCTTCGTAATTAGGTGGGCTCATCCCCCAATTCTACACTTTCCATTGAAGGAAGCACAGTAGGCACTACGTGGATCGAATGGATAGCTTGCTGGATGTCTTTGAGCTCCTTCTCTATTCTATCGTACAATGTTTCTTGCTTCGCTTAATGTCTCTGCAGGATATCCTCTGAATAATATTCTACGGATGTGATGATGAGCTCGATATCGTCCACTGTGAGCACATTCTGCGACTGGGGTTTATTGGCTTGGATATTCTTCCGTGTTGAGGGATTTTGCGGAGAAACTTTTATTTTCTTTGATGTCTCGACAACTGTAATGGGATCCTTCAGCAGTGTAACTTCACCTTTGTCTTTCTTGTCTCCTTCTTCCCCTCCTTCCTCTTGGTTTACTTCATCTCCTCCTCCTCCTATAGGTGAGTCAGGAGCAGTTTCCTCCAATGCGATGTCCTTCTCATCACTTTCTATGTCCTACACTTCCTCCTTTTTCTTCTTTTTCTTTGTGTTTCTCTGCCCATCATGCTCAACCCGGGTGACCAATGGAATTCTGATGATGTCGTGTTCATAAAGTTCTGCATATTCCACTGGTACAATTAATTTTGTTGTCCATTCCTTAGTGATTTCCTCCATGTCTTCCTCGGTCAACTTATAGTAGGACTGTATCTCCTCCTTACTTTTATCCCTGCACACAGTGATATATATGAAGTGTCGGTCTCTGTGGAACTTTGTGAACGGTCTGTACTGACGGAGTGTATTCGGTGTCATTCGGGGGAATGATGCAATAGAGCGCTTCAGCTGTAGGTAGTAAGTATGGAAGACAACATTCGACTGTCACATCTTCGCCATATCATTCGTGGAGAACCTTGTGGCCAACGAATCTGATGGATCGACTTCAGGAAATGTTGCTCCTTCCTGCATCTTCCAAGAAATAAATGCAATCAGTACCAATAGCCAACTAAAGTGAAACTCATACCCTTGATCTTGCACTTCGCGACAGTCTTTTTCCATATTGTTGACGAGGTAGCTCACTTAGTTCATCTGCATTCCTTCTACGCACTTCCCTGTGAGGTCCACTACAAACCCTGTTACTTGTGTCAGCCAATTTTTTCTGATGATCTTCCGGTATAAGAGTTTAAAGTCACTAATATTGAGAGCTAGGATCAGTCCCAACTAAGGTGAAACTATGCATATCCCCTTCGAGAGGTATGCAGTGATCAACGAGTATTCGAAATCACATGGGACACTATCTCGGTTAACTGCTCCAGTCAAAGGTGGGATGTATTTCGACAAGACCAACAAGATCTGCCTCGCATTAGTCAGATCATCGTGGTGTTTGCTTCGTTTCTCAGTAGAGCGAACAGAACATCGTCCAATCGATGGGGATGCTTGCAATCCGCCAGTCGATGATGCATGTATTCCTACAGACATGACTTTCTCAGCCATGAGGTCTATCAAAATATCCTCCACATACTTCTCTAGCACATTATGCTCGCCCAACATTCACACTTGTAATCAAGGAGATCGAGTAGGCGAACAGACARAAAAGGTAATCAAACGGACGATGAGGTCTAGAAAGAACAACGCAGTATGAAATCAATTCTTTGTTATCTCRAACATTTTGGTTTGCAAAAAGTGGTCCCAGCACAGCATCCGATGGGTTAAATAAGCAACGTCGTAACAGATTCCTTCAATGGGCAGGAATGCCTCAATCAATATGAATCGAGTCATTATGGCGTGGTCCCAATGGTCCAACAACGGTCTTTCYAGTAATAAATATGTTTCTAACTATTCTGGAGCATCATTCTAACAGTCGGGATGCCTCCAATGGTCATATAGCTTTTCCAAGGCAAAGTCCCATTCTGCACAGTTCTGCTATTTCGGTTAGGTTCAAGTTCTTCAAGCCTGCCCTCTGCGAAGTCTTCTCTGGAACTTCCTACAGTTTTTCTAACTTTTCTTTCTTCTTACTAAGCTTCCTTGCCTTCTTTCCTGTGACCTGAGTCTTTGAGTTCTTCTTTCCATTATTATTCTTATCTCTTCCCATCATGGTAACTTCTCACAGTTGATGTTCTTTCAAAGGGTTCAAAGGTAATACCTCTTCTCTTACTATTTCTAGGGTGGATGCACTTCGTTCCTACATGCACAGGTTCTTTAAGCCTTCATGTGTTGTTTCAACTTCAACAACTAATTCTTTGGCCCTTTGTTGCTTCGACTTATGCTCTTTCTCTTGCATTAGTCGCTCTATTTTCCTAGCTATGAAGTCCCTTAATTGTTTTTTTTCTGTTCTATAGCTTCCTCCTCTACTATCCTTCGGATCTGATCTTTCTAAATCCATGTCTTTCATAACAAAAGTGCAAAAGGGGCGATGTTCTCAACAAAATTAATGACTTCAAATTCTTCTTCGGTAGATGTTTGATGATCAATCATAGGTACATTAGTAACTCTTCCACATAGGGTTATCATCTTTCCTTTAAATAGACCTATCATTCCCAATGAAGGAACCATAGCAGGCTTTCCAAAAATTTCCCAAGTGATTTTTGGCATGATTTTCATTTGTGTTTCCTCATCCAAGATAGAGTCTATGTCAAAGTCTTCTATTATTGTTTCCATGCATTGTTTCTCTTTTAAGATCTCTGGTAAATCGATGTCTCCATGATCATTCAATGTTTCTTTCAGCTGTAATAACATAGTCTCTGATTCTTTCTGGTTTTCTAACATATCCATAGTTCCTTGGCTTTCTTCATAGTTTTTGTGTCGCATGTTCATATTTTCAACTTTGGCAATCATTCTAGGGAAATCCTCAACTTCATGGCCAATATTTTTACAATAGAGACAAATAGGACCTATACCAGGGCATTCCTTAGCAAGATGTCCCAGTCTTCTCCAATTATAACAAAGTGTCAATCCTCTCTTTCTTTTAAATGATCCTCAACCTTTCCTATAATGCGCACTAGGATCACAGTGATGGAACTCCAATCTACAAAAAATCTTTCTAGGTTCCTGCATCCACTTGTTAGTCCAAAAATTCTTTCTATGCATAGGAATAACATATCTTTCACTATTTCTATCAAAATTATTCAAATCAACTATTTGTTATAGTTGTTCCCTAGTTTTCAGACTAGGAAAAAATCTATCAAACATTCCTAGATTCATACTTCCGAAGAAAAATTTTCCACTTATCTTACCTTTATCAGAACACAAATCTTTAAGATATTACCTCTTTCTTTCATATTTGGTTTCTTTCTTATCATAGAGATTCACAGGTCAAGTAGAATACTGCACACTACAGAAACAGATCTACGTACATAGATTTCTCTTTTCTTTGGTTCTCAGCAATCACAGTTTCAGGTTCTGGCAATGGAACCATTTTTTAGCACAGGGGAAGACCCAGGGTTCAACACTTTGACAACGCACCAATTAAAAAACCCTAACTACCGACCCTTTCGACAACACCTGCGAAGCAGATGAAGTCTCACCCGAGGTAAAGACAGGGGGGGTTGCAGGATGCAGGTGCCTACAACCAAGTTGGGATACATATCTGTGATTACAATACTTGACAGAGCACTTAGCCAATAACATGCATTATTTCTTGAACCTTGTTCACATCGTAGGTTAAACCCTAAATACATATCAACGCAGTAACAATCAAGATCAAGCCCTTAAAACCTCTTAGCACATAGCATTAGATCAGATCTGGCATTCATCATACATAAAGCACTAAGAAACCACAGATCAATCTATCATACATCAAGATCAGTGCACTAAGCAGATAAACACATAAACAACATGAGAAATATTGCACAAATAACCTCAAAACACATGATATACATGGTTCACCCCAGTGTTGGGCTACGTCCACCAAATTCTTATTCTCTTCTTTATTAATCTTCAACCTTTCTCGGTTCATGTGTGCATAGACACAGAGTGCAACTCTGCAGAGGACAAGAGATCTGCGCGCAACCCGCCAGATCCTCCTTCCCGAAATCAGGTCAAGGCATAGAGCCAAATCCTTATTAGCACAAATCCTTACACAGTCTGTGCACAAAGCCTCTTGCAATTCCATGCACTAAGCGAAAACAACTCAATACAACACTTAGTTAGCACTTTTACATATTCTTGCATGAAGCCAACTTAGATCGACTTCGTCCTATCTACTTACTTATACATTAAAAAAAGGCCTAAACATGGGTAAACCCATGGGAGGACATCCCATACCCATTACATAAACCCTAAAAGCCCAAAAATCCCACAAATAGGTGAGATMTCGTGATCTCAACTCCGCCTGGGAGCTCCAGCCTGTCGAAGTCCCAAAAAATGGTCAAACGCGACCTCAAAAACTTGGTCAAGGACCAACAATGCCCAGACTTGCCACAGARCCAACATTTACGCTTACTCTTCTGGCCTTTTTACTTAGACCTTGATGTACCCCTCTAATTTTTCCCTCTTTCTGTATATCGACTTCTAACCACCATTGCTTTTGTTGTTGAGGTTTCTTTACTAGATATTTTCATCATCTCCTCAAACAACAATGCTCCCACAACAGTTTCATAATCTATGGTATATGTTGTTCTAAACCACATAGTTGTCACCAGATGATCCAAAGTCTCTCAGGAAACGAACATAGTAGTGTAACCGCCTTGTCCTCATCTTCATATGTTTGTCCATACTAGATAATTAACAAAGCAGAGTATTAAAAAAATTCAAGTGATAAGCAATTTTCATACCTTCTTTTATCCGCAATCTATACAATTTCCTCTTCAAGAAGATTTTGTTTGACAAGTTCTTTTTCATATACAGACTATCCAGTTTGTTCCACAAACCTGTTGTTATTGTCTCTTCAATGATGTTAAACAACACCTCGTCTTCCATACACAAACGAATAGTATTGCGAGCTCTTGCATCTAGTTCCTCCGAGTCCTCTTCTGTCATGCTTGACAGTTTCTTTTACTTTCCCGCCAAGGCCTTTTGAAATCCTTGTTGCACAAGAAGATCTCGCATCTTACGCTTCCATAGCGCAAAGCTATTCTTACCACTGAAATTTTCCACCTCAAACTTGGAACTCTGCACTTTCACCATTTGCAGAAAAAATTCCAAACCAAGATTATAATACTAATGTTTTATAATGACGCAACAATGATAGTTGGAAACAGGTTTAATCCCCCCCTCTCTCTCTCTCTCTCTCTCTCTCTCTCTATATATATATATATATATATAACCTTTTAAAAACATCCTCTTTTTACCATTCAATAAAAGGTCTTTTAAAATAAATTTTTAATAAATATTTTATACATCATAAAAGGGTCGACCTTCCCTTTTAATAAAACACCCTTTCACCTTTATTAAACCTCCACCTCAGTCACGACCATGTCCCTTTTTTGAATCAGACAAAAAACCTTCAAACTTAAGTTTATACCATCGAATTTTCCTTTAATTGTTTTTTTTATCATGGAGCCCGAATCACCTACAGTGATTAGGAAATCGTCTTATGTCAAACTAGGACCTGCGATGATGTCACAATGTGTACAACTCTGTTCCAGTGACGATTCTGAAATTTTCGCAAATTCATAAGTGCGCATGTGATCGTCGCACTGTGCCACAAGGAGAACCTAAAACAATGTAATAAAACGCGTCCTCGACTGATCCACTTCACTAGGCTCGATTAACTTTCTCTTCGATCCAACGACGAGATTATCTTCTCCTTCATCTCTAAGCTCTGATACCACTTGTTAGGAACCGTAAGAAAAACATCGAATATAACAACGCATAAAATAGTAAAGATCAAACCCACATTAAACCAAGCACATGAATAATACATGACACAATGATTTATGTGGAAACCCAATGAGGGAAAAAAACATGGGCAATGATTATCAGTCTTCTTATTATTCAAGGGAGAATTATAATGGCCTTGATAGGCATACAACCATCCTCTCCTCACACACTATACTCACTTACATCCTTCATCGTCTTCCACCTCTATGGGTATGCTCACATATATAGCATCTAAAGAACATCGATCAAGAGAGTGGATTTTATCTCAAAATGAGAGATTAATAAAAATCATGAATCTTTTCAAATACTAGAATGGTCAGCAGATCCATCTTATCATGTGCAACCTCCTACCACCCTTCTTTTCCCAATGGAACTCGCATGAGAACAATAATGGGATTTTCCTTTCCCCTCCACTTTGTCTATTGTCCATGGAATATTAGTAGCACAAATTTTTTTGAGAGAGATTTTTAAATAGCATTTATCAATGCATAATTCATTTTCATAGATGTCCATGAATAACATATAAGATAATACTTTGAATCCTTGATATTTGTCTCGTACTTTCTGTTATTTTTAAAATCTAACACTTCCAATATATACTTTTTGTTCTTTTTAAAATATAACAGTTCTAATATATGATGTTTTCTAATATCTGATGTTGTTGACATGGGTGAAGTGTAGGGTTAAGATATGGAAACCAAGAAAGAAAAAATGGGAAAAGAGATGATCATCAAAGTAAGCTCAGATAGAGAAGAGGAGATAGAGAGACAGAAAGAAGTTGGTACTTCAAGCCCAATTTACGATGTAAAAATCACAAGAGACTTTCCATCACAAGTGCTCCATATCTTTCTGTTATAATGGAAACACCACTCATTATGTACACCATATAAGACACCAGAGCCTTATCGTCAACAAGCTTAGCATTTACATAGGCCTTTAAAGAAAACATTAGAAACATGATTGAAGAAGTAGAAGAATATAAAGCATGTATCATAGACCGTGAGGATGAGGTAAGTAACACATTATAAAGTTTACCAAACAAACATCACTTCCTTGAGTTTAGAGCATGTGCCAATGAAATACAACAATATCTTGAAAGTAATATGAAATAGTGATACACTACCTTGAAACAATTCTAGGACTTTTCCACACAGCTATTGACATTATCAGACATAGTCAAAACCAAGAATGTGGAGTAACAAGGAATTTTGAGAGAGACAGAAAAATAAAACCAACTCAATTGCATAGTGCTCTCCAGCTATTCGGAATGAGGGGAAAAGATAGAAAAGAACACCWATGATTCAATAGGTAGTTTCACACACCTTTACACTATTACAGAGAATCTGATTGAAAGGTGTAGGCTACCTAAAATTGGAGATATGAATGCACCTAGATCTATAGAATAATTTCTTGCAAAATTATGAGAAAACCTACACTCTATMAAAATCTCCATGAGGACGGGTCCTCATGTCACCACTCTAGTTTTAATAGAACATATAGTAGGACCATCCCAGGAAAATGTTTTTATTAATTCCTTTTTGGTTACACTAAAATAATAAATTGGATCCTTGTCAGGAGAAGTAGCCATATATAAAGTAGCCTTAACTCAATAAATAGTTACTGAGAAAAAGAACAAATATGTGTACTCACTCTCAACAAATATGTGTACTCACTCTCAGAATAGAGGAACAAATATGTATACTCAATCTCAGAATAGAGGATCAATAGAAATAGAATATGAGATAAATATAAATATACACATAAATATACATACTATCCCATATCAATTTTGGAATGAAAATGTCAACGACCTTCCCATATCGATCGAAAAGTAGAAAGAGGTCGTCTTTGCCTCTGTGAAATGTGAAATTGAGAATAGAAACGGAGTAGGAAGTGTCGCTGATGCCGGGGGGTCCAAACCTATCATCATATTGATACCATGGTTAAGATCCTGGAGAAATTAGTTTCTGCACTGACATCGTGAAGCAAAAGAGCCTTCGGTGCCACAATTATCACCTTGGACACAACATTACATGGGTCGATGTTGAACTTCCCTAACAAGGACTTCGTTAGAGAATTTGTACAGTCTTTTCACAGAGACTGTGCAACACCATGTCCAACTGTTTAGCACTCAATTGCAAATGTGACTATCACGTCCAACATAAGTTTTTTTGAGATGGGAAGAAGACATTGATTTATATCTCTGCCCTGGAAAAGCTTTCGCATAGAAAACACCATTTAACCTGCAAAGGCAGACACGAACTAAATTGTAACACCATGCGAATGCGAACCGATGAATGTCCACAAAAAACGATCTTTGATTCAAAGCTTAATCATATCGCTCCACCTAGTGAAATTTAATCTGTTTGGCACCGAAATGTTAGGAGYTGTAATCTCGTTAACTACTTGTAGTTAGTTTGTGAAACCATTTGATAGTTAATTCCCTTACTAAACCGTAAAATATTATTTTCGCAAAAAATATAATGCCACCAGAGTAATCGTGACTATGCTGATAAACCCTAATTTACATGGAGTCCTTTTCATGCCGGTGGATCGACGTCTGCATGGCCCATCTGATTAAGTCATAACTAGTCCCTCCGTGGCTCGGTGGTCTCCTTCTTAAATCCTTGTATCCAAGTTTTATATATTTTGCATACCCACGTGCATGATGCAAGAGATAACTATGTTCTTGGAAACCTATATTCCCATTTTCAGAATCGTTTTTCCTGCATTCAGGGTTCGAATATATGGCTTCACTGTGAAGGTAGCAACTCTTCCCCAGGTTTGTCCATCTTTCATGGAAAAAGATATTGCCAACCATTCAAGCGCTATGGACTTCTGTATGAGTTGTAGTGCTCCCTCAGTAATAAACATTTCATTTCTATTATCATAAATCGTCACTGATTCAAGTTTCTCCAAAGTTATCCCTGCTCATGTTTCGATCCCAGTAACTTTGTTTCCATTTTTGAAAGTGTTTCCATTTGTTTCACGAGCTGACTTCCACTTCTAGGTTTAAGAGCTAGCTTTAACAATCACATCTTCAGTAATATTTTTTTAAAATGTAAGTAGAGAAATATTTTTTAAAGATGTATTGGAGTCAAGGTTGTCTCTTGTCCCCTACCCTTTTTAGTATATATATTGACAAGTTAGAAGATTGCTTGGAAAAAACAGGTTGTGTCTGCCCTACTCTCACTAGTATAGTCATCATTTTTCTTCGTTATGCAGATGATATAGCTCTATGGAAAGCAGTCTTCATGATCTTGAAAACCAACTAAGAATCCTCAAGGATTTTTGCTCCAATATGACAACAACAACTTGGAGGAAGTGACTTCAAACAAATATCTTGGAATTAATATTCACCACAAACTCAATTGGAATTATAGCATTGAGAAAAGGATTATTGGGGGATGGAAAGCTTATTACAGGCTTGAAAAATATTGTAAATCAGGTGATCTTTGAAGTTGGGATGAGAAGAAACTACTCTTTGAGACTCTTGCTACAGCTATTACTTTTATGGATGTGAAGTCTAAGGTTGTAGTATTTCTCTGGAGAAAAATAGAGCAAATACAAAATAATTTTATAATCGATAATCTCAAAATTAAAGAAAATACCCTTATCTAGTCCTCTCTAAGAAACAATGACTAAATAATAAATACAAATTTGTGTCCATTTTAAATATTAAATTTGATTAATATTTAATTTAAATGTAATGTAAATATAACTATATTTACATCGAATGGTAAAGCATTTTCCCTTCACGAGACATTAAAAACCTGTGTTTTATGGGTTTCGTATATCCATTCAGGAGCGGTCAATAGTCCATTTACAAATAAAACAAAGTATTTACAAATAAAACAAAGCACAGACTTAATAAAACAAAGCATTTACAAATAAAAGAAAGCACAGAGTTAATAAA
>JASDQU010435932.1:47622-57686 GCA_032191745.1 Picea mariana
ATTATATAGGTTGATACACAAGTGACTGTGATGGTTGTATCACGGTACTTGAGGAAAACACTTTACTCATTGGGAGACACCCAAAGGGGTCGTCGGTCAGAGGTATGGGTAACTTCTTCTCATGTCCATTCGTCTTCCTTTTTGAATTACTTGGACAATGAAGACTTCATCTCCATGGGTCAAAAGCATTCTGAAGGGTAGTTTGTTTGGATTTAATATATTTAGGATTTTCTTTTTAGTGGTGTTCTCTGTGCTCCCTAGTTTTCCATAGAGAGTTAATCATTCATTTATTTGGACTCGGGACTTCACCCACCTGGGTTGAATATTTGGAAAAGTTATTTGTTTGTGATATTTCTCTTATGGATTTTTATGGGAGTGTTTCTTTGTGTAGTTGGGATTAGGTTGTTTCAGTGTCAACAATTTTTTATCATTGATTCAAGGTGTGTGACCAACCGCTCTGTTGGGTGGGAATGACCCCTGGTCTTTCTCTTGAAATTGTTCAACCACCTCCTAGGCATGGGTTTTTATACCACTAGTTTTCCAGAGTCAGTGTGTGAGAATTTTATGGACTTAAACGATCACGCAAGGGAGGAACCTATGCATAATATCTTCATGTCCAAAGTTGTTGATGATACCAACCAAGGAACCCCTTTGCAAATGAATTATGGTTCTTTTACTTTATTTTGAAACTTTGGTGTCCCTTTGATGGCCACTTTGAACATTCCTGGGTTGAATGTGGGACTACCAGTTTTGTTGGGTACCATTCCAAATATCCTGAATTCTCTTGATGATTTTCAATTAATCACCTTATGTCATGGGAATCATGTCGATGTTCCTTCATCAACAAACTATTCTCCTTCTTCTTCCTTCTCTGGTGACATTCTAGCTACTAGTAACCAGAAGTCTAAACGAAATAGAAAGAGGAAGAATAGGAAGAAGAAGTCACCAACCTCTATGAGTCATGTTGGAGATAGGTCATCAACCTCTGCAATTCATGTTGAATACTAGCACCCAGCCTCTGCAAGTCATGTTGCGGGTAAGAACCTAGTCCCTATGAGTCATACTAGAATGAAACAAGGAGCCTCTACCAGTCATGATAGAAGCATGAAACCAACCTCTAATAGTCATTTTGGAGAGTTGTCAACAACCTCTGCCAATCATGTTGAAGAAAAACAACCAACCGCTACAAGTCATGCTGAGGGCACAAGTCCAGTAACAACTAATCATACTGGCAATAGGTTTGTAGCCTCTGTGAGTCATGTTATTGACCAATCACCAACCTCTACAAGTCATGTTGGATATGTGAAACCAACCACTCTGATTCATGTTTGGGGCATGAGTCTCATCAATGCGAGTCATATGAGTGATATGTTAACAACCTTTTCTAGTCATTTTGGGGGAAAGAAACCAACCACTATAGTCATGCTAGGGGAATTGATTCTATTGAGAAACCTAGATGGATAGGACGTAAACCTAAGTTCCCTTGTAAGATTTGCGAGGGAAATTATATTACTCTTGTATTCCCTGGCATTCCATAGGTACGAATATTTTGGTCCCTGTCTGCAAGATCTTATGATTCTAAGTCTTCTTTGTTTTCCCAACAGTCTATGCAACCTTTGGTTGATGAAGTGGTCATGCAGATGCAATGTTTGACCAATCCCACTCTTCCTTTGGGGGGTGATGCGTTTTTATACCATGTCATCTCACAGTAAATTCAGTGAATAGTTGAAAAAGAAGTCATGCCAATGCAATATTTGGCTGATCCCACTCGTCTTTTGGGGGATTAGGCTCCTTCAAACCATGTTGTCTCAAAACCTTTTCATCTAGTGGTTGAGAAAGTGGTCACATCGTTGTAATATTAGATTGATCCCACTCATCTCTTGGAGAGTGTTGATTTTACCAAATTGGTCATGTCGATGCAATATTTGGCTAATCCCACTCTTCTCATGGGGAGTGATGTGTCTACCGACTATGTTTTTATCATTTCTAGTTTAGTACCTTCATAACAAGGTGACATTTCACTCACTTTGAGAACACACCCTCCAAGTCCTAGGATGGTTTCCTTTGATTGAAATGACCTTGTTGAGCATCACCTTCCTTCTTCTGCACCCTTTCAAATAAGGGTTGAAGTTAATTCAATTTTTTTTTACCGATGTATTGTGGATGAAGGAGCCTCTGCAAGTATTTTATCCTCCTCAGCTTGGCAAGCTTTGGGTTCTCATGAGCTTGTTTTTTATTCACATGAGTTGTTGTATTTTGATAGACGTCCTAGTAAGTATTTGGGGATTCTTCCTAATTTTCATATCTTCTTAGCTGGGAAGACTGTCCTTGTCGATGTTATATTAGTGCAAGGCCTGTTGGATTTCAATATGCTTCTCAGGCATGATTATTCATATGCTATGAAATTTGTGGTGACTACGCTCTTTCGGGTGATGCATTTCCCTCACAATGGAAACATTGTCACTATCGACTATTTGGAATATGATAATCACTATCCTAATTCGGCGTTAGTTCGGGCTCCCCTTTATATGTTCCTAGTGTTCGTGTAGACTCCACCCTGCCATGGATAAATTAAGTAGCATCTTATCCTCGATGTTCAATTGATTCTAAGAAGGAACCTGTGTAAGCATGTTTTCCTTCTCGAGACATGGTCTCAGTAATTTATTAGTTGGAGGCATGGGAGCCCTTACTTCCCTCTCTTTGTATAAGTGATCTTGAGTTTCCTTTCCATTCTAATCTTGTTGTTTTTATATCCTCAAGCCATTGTTCTTGTGATTCTTCCCTATTAGAATCTGTCAATCCTAACCAGAACCTCCATCATCATATGTAATATGGTTAGTTTTTCTCTCCCTTTGGGACTGTCGACCCTCCTCTTTCACGTGATTTCTTGGATATTGAATTACCTTTGGATGAAGATATCCTTGATTCCATGACTACAGATTATATACTATGGGAATACTTTCACCATGATTTGTGTTTTCTTCCCTTTTGGGAGACTTTCTAGGTTGACTATCGAAGATACTCTTGATTATATCCTAGCAGCAGGCTCTAACTAAACTACTACAATGCATGATTCATAAGGTCGTTTGGTGCCTTGTACCATATTGTACAAACCAATTTTTTTTTCTTCAAGTTTTGTATTCAGTAGCACCTCTTATTTTCTGAATTTTCTATCTATATTGGATTTATTAACTTCTATATGAGTGTTATTATCCTTATATGTAGAATCTTAGACACATTTTTCTTTGACATTTGTTCATCGTATCGATCTGTTATGGCATGTATTAACCTTGAAGTTGGAATAGAGGTTAGGGTTTTCCCTTCTTTCATTTTTCCATTATCCATTTCTAGTTCATTTGGCCTTAAGATTGACCCCATTGAACTGTGACACTAACCTTCGTTGCTTATAATGTTTTCTTACTTTATGTGGTAGAGCCTTCCTTCCATGGGCATCCTTGTTAGATCATTTTTTTTTCATTTGGTACCCATGTCGAAGTACTACATAGGCATGGGAGCCCTGTTTAGTCTCATTGTGAATTTGTGTTGGAAGCCTCATTCTCCTCCCTAGTCACCATATTCAACTTTTCCCATGGGACTCCCCTAGAGCATAGTTTATTTTCTTTAAAGCTCAACTAAACCATGAAAGAGACATATGGAAAGAGATTATTTATCATTTTTGGCCTCTCTTAGATTACATATGAAAATGAACCCCATTGGAGTCTCCTTTAGCCTCTTTTCAGACTCCCTAAAATTGAAAAGATTGTTGATCGATCTTGTTTCCCTTCACACTCATCAAAGTGAAATTTGAAGTAACATTTTTCCGGTGACAGTTTACCCCTTTTTCGGTCTGTATGGATAATTGACAAAAATGGTACACCTTAAGAGCTAAGGTTTGCTAAGACAATATTCTCAAGTATAATTTTATCCCTTTTTTGGGCCCAAGGGACTAAATTTACAAAAAGGGCCATTTTCCATGGTTTTAGTTTATCTCTTTTTTTAGGCCTTGGAGATTATTTATAAAAAAGGAAAACCCTAGAGTCTTCTTTAATCCCTTTTTAGACTCCCTAAATAAGAAAAGATCATCGACTAACCTTTTTTTTTCATGCTCGTTAACTGGTCCAAAAAGAACATATATTTGGTACAAGTTTACCCCTTTTCGAACCAATAGATTAACTAGGAAAAATGAATACCTTGGGGGATACGTCCTGTCAGGTGAGTTTTCCCAGATATTAGTTTATCTCTTTTTCGGGCTAGGGAACGTAACTTACGAAAAAGGAGCTATAGTTCTCCTTGGTATAAGTTTAAAACTTTTTTGGACCTCGGAGACTCAACTTACGAAAAATGTGCACCATGGGAGATTCATCTCACCGAGAAATTATTCCCAAGTTTTAGTTTATCCTTTTTCGGGCTTGGGGATGTACGAAAAAAACACTCTGGAGTCTTATTTTAGTGTTTTTCAGACTCTCTAAAAGTTAAAAACAATTGATCTTACCTTCTTTGGGCTCGTAAAACTTTACATTGAAGGAATCTCCTTTGCATCAATCCGTAATTACATTGCATGTCTCACTCTTGCATAATTCACCTAATGTCAGATCCATTTTGATGTTGGTGAACTTTCAGATCATTCCTTAGGTGCAGGCCTTGCAACATTTTCTCCTTTGCTCTCTAACACCCTGACCCATGTAGGATTTTTCCTAAGTGTCCCTATCCTTCACCTATCTCCCTACACTGAACATCAGTATGTTCCATGCACTTAGAACGATTTTTCTTTCCCGCGACACTCATTCCTCCTTTGTAACGTATCGTTCTTTTATTATTTTTCAAGCTCATTAAATATATGAAAAAGAAAAAAAAAATATTCCAAAAAAGAGGGGACATGAAACATTCTCTTTTACTGGCAGCAATCTAGTCACCCTTGGAAAAACCACATCCTTCATTTTTTTATGGAAGAATTGGGATTTAGTATGAACTTAGGAAGTTTTTCTCGTTACATTGAGTTGTGTCCTCCTTCATTTGATTACTTTTCCAAACATATGGAGAGCTTTTGGTGCCTCCTGTGCCATGTACTTATATCAATAACATGCTTCCTAAGTCTTTTATTATGTCGTTCTTTTTTCAAATGGAAATTATTACAACCTAAGTCTGCCATTATGTGATGATTATATTTACCTTCATGAGTCGGTCATCTTGAGAGTCATGTCAAGTCCACATTCAAAATTAACGAAGTTCCATGCTAGATGCTCGAGATCCTATAGTCTTTCCACGACATCTTGTCAAAGACCTCAGGGTAGTGAGTCTTACACTCCTATTATACTCCTACCTGAGTTTTGAACATCTTGAATATATTTCTCAAGTCATGAAGCTATCATCTCCAGCTACAAGCATTGATGCCTCCTGAAGATTCATATTAAATTGTATTTGAATATCTCTTGATGATTTTTAGATGTAGATTTGTTGTATATTATTCACGGATACACTTTTTATTGGCATACACATTAGTCATGTAGCCATGATTACTGTATATGACATAGATCTGTAGTGTACTTGATTGGAATCCATGCTTAGTTTGGCCCGAGCATGGGTATGATTGCCTTGGTGATTATTATTATTATTATTTTGCAGATGACATGATCACGAATACTTGCCTTGGCTCACTTGACTTGGTGCCTTCCAAATTTATTAAATATGTTGTAACATATTTCGACCATCAGTTTCTCTTCTCACCTCACACATTAGGGGGCATCTGTTATAGCTCAAAATGCCACTTTTATGCATTTTTTACATTGGCCTACTCATTTACACATTTTCCAACCCCTTTTGTTGAGGTTCCTCTTAAAAAACATCTTTTTGTATGGTGTACATTCCCTGATACACATGCAGAGCATTTAAAAACATGACCTGAATACTTAAGATCTTACATGTACTCTCAAAAGTTACAAAAATTAAAAAAAAATGACGCTTTCCGGTGGAGTTTACGGGCTATTTTAGGTTTCACAACCATTTTACCTCCTACAACCCTTCTAAAAACCAAATAGCCATCATTTCTCCATTATAAAAGGGCCCTAGGGGGTTCACTTGGAAAGATTAAAGAAGAGGAAAGGGTGAAATCACGGAGGTGGGTTACACTTTCATGACAATCAGGTCTCCAAAATTCTGAAAAACATTTTTTCGGCCAAATAATCTTTTTCGGCCGAAAGATATTATTTTTGGCCAAACTATTTTTCGGCCAAAAAATAAACATCAAATCGAACGGTACACTAACCGCCCCCTCGATTTGCGTGTACAAATTTGGTCAGCCAGACATTTTCTTTCCGGCAATCCTTTTTCAGCCGAACAATTGTTCGGCCAAAAATTTGCTCGGCCGAACTATCTTTCGGCCAAAAGATTGTTTATATAATAACCACACATTGATATTGAAACGTTTCAGAAAATTTCTTGTCATTTGTTGTTGTTTGTAGTCATTGTCGTGAGTTGTTGTGTGAGGAGGTCGCCGGGAGGTCGTGAGCACAGGGGACGTGAGCGCATATAAGGTCGCTGGGAGGTCATGAGTGCAGGGGTAGTCGAGAGGTCGTGAGCGCAAGGGTCGTCATTACGTTTGCAATAGGTAAGTTTCTAAACAATTGTTGTTATATAGATTTTAAAATATTTGTTTTAAATGTAAATTGTGGTATTTTTTGGACTGTGAGGGGGTCGTAGGTGCTCAGCCCTGTGGCCAAGCCATGGGTATGCCCATGGCTTGGCCACAGGGATGAGCACCTACGGCCCCCTCACAGTCCAAAAATAGGAACCACCTCATGTTTTTCACCATTCATAGTGATCGTAATATTCTTAGTGTAACAAGTTTTTGGATAGAAGGAACATTTTTGTTTCACTTGGTAACCTTTATATTGTTAGTGTAAGGAAGATTCTTAGTGTAACCTTTATATTGTACTAAGAATATTACGATCACTATGAATGGTGAAAAACATGAGGTGGTTCCTACTTTGTACTATGAGGGGGGCGCGGGTGCTCAGCCCTGTGGCCAAGCTGTGGGTATGCCCACGGCTTGGCCATAGGGCTGAGCACCCGCGGCCCCCTCATAGTACAAAAATAGGAACCACCTCATGTTTTTCACCATTCATAGTGATCGTAATATTCTTAGTGTAACAAGTTTTTGGATAGAAGGAACATTCTTGTTTCACTTGGTAACCTGTATATTGTTAGTGTAAGGAATATTCTTAGTGTAACCTTTATATTGTGGTATTTTTGGACTGTGAGGGGGCCGCGGGTGCTCAGCCCTGTGGCCAAGCCGTGGGTACACCCACGGCTTGGCCACAGGGCTGAGCACTCGCGACCCCCTCACAGTCCAAAAATAGGAACCACCTCATGTTTTTCACCATTCATAGTGATCATAATATTCTTAGTGTAACAAGTTTTTGGATAGAAGGAACATTCTTGTTTCACTTGGTAACCTTTATATTGTTAGTGTAAGGAATATTCTTAGTGTAACCTTTATATTGTTGTATTTTTGGACTGTGAGGGGGTCGCGGGTGCTCAGCCCTATGGCCAAGCCGTGGGTACGCCCACGGCTTGGCCACAAGGCTGGGTACACCCACGGCTTGGCCATAGGGATGAGCACCCGCGGCCCCCTCACAGTCCAAAAATAGGAACCACCTCCAGTTTTTCACCATTCATAGTGATCGTAATATTCTTAGTGTAACCAGTTTTTGGATAGAAGGAACATTCTTGTTTCACTTTTATATTATTATTGATTTTGACTTTCTTGCTTCCATTTTTATCATTTATGGGCACCACCAATTCTACAATGACCTAAAATTGTTTCTTTGCACTCAACTTGAATTCTTACATTCTCTATTCTCTTTCAAAGTTTAATTCAAAGGACTATATCAAAATCTTTGGAAAAAGTGGGAAAGCAAATCTAGCTACTATTATCCTTCCCTCACCCTTTCTTAGAAACAACTCTAAGAGTTACCAAGTGGTCCATGGTTCAATTTATAGATCAAGAACCAACTTGAGAAGGATCCATAATTTTTTTTTCTTATGCTCATTTACTTATTTTTTACTCTAGAATGATGCCAAATAACTTGAAAAAGATGCTTATTCATATCACCATCTAAATGTGATAATCAGATATGTATAAAGATAAAGATGCTTGAAAAATATGATTATGCTTATTTTTTTCTTATGCTTATGCCAAATGATTAGTTATGTAAATTCTTACCTTATTTATATCACCATCTAAATGTGAACATGTATCACTTTGCTACCTTACCATTATATAGGATGCTTATGACATATGAATTGATTGAATATATATCCTTGAGAAGTACATGAAAAAATGTGCCGCCCCATTTAACCATTCCAATATTAAACTATGAAGATTAAGGGTCTTTTCCCTTAGCAAGATGCTTAATGTCTACCTTTATATTTTTTTATGAAATAAATGGGTCTTAATGTAGTGGTGAGCTTGAGACTTAAATAAATGGGTCTTAATGAGTATGACTCGGTCAAATCTAATTGAAGTATTTTTAATATAAATATAACAAGAAATTAAAAGCTAAAGGAGTTCATTTTTCCCCAAATGTTCTTTCTCTCTATGTCTCTCACTCTTGCATTTTCTAAATATTGTATGCAGAAGTTTCCTATAGATTGAACTACATCGATCACGATTCCTACTCCTTAGAAGTTCAAATCTATGTATCTCCTAAAGATTGATCTACACCTATCATGACGCCTACTCCTCATTGGATCACTACTCCTACAAAAAACAACTTATTGGAGGCATGCTCCTCCACTTCCAAAAGTTTTACTTAATCTATGCAATCATATTCTAAAAAGAAAAACAAACTTTATTGAAGTCTCTAATCAAATTTGTGGCATACCAAAACACCCTGATTCTCAATGGGTCTACTATGTGGCACCTAGCAAAGATAAATTTACCTTTTAGTAAATCTCAAAGTCTTCTTTATTACAACTTCTCTAGAGTGCTACTGACAAGTTGGAGAAAGTGTTGCAAACCCTAACCCAACTAAAGGGGCCCTCATCAATCACTCTAGAATCTCTAGGCTTAAAGTCCAATATTACCCTGCCTAGGTATTTTGGTGACATTGATGGTGAACATATTGATGCTTGGATTCAAAATGTATCCATGTATTTTGACTCTTATCACAAGATGGTGAATGCGATGAAACTTGAATGGGTAGTACTAAACCTAGATGGGTTAATACTTTAGTGATTTCAGAACCTCCATGATTCTTCCACCCTCCATTTGTATCTAAAGGATTCACATTCAAATTAAAACCATATGACCTCTTGGAAAAACAATTGTGAGGCATTATGGTAGTAGTTTTACCCATCCAAGTATTAAAAATATTTATGCATATGATAACTTCATCATAGATAGTTCTATGTTCAATCACTTCAACCTTATACTAATCAATTCATTAAGCTCCATGTATAGTTAACTATAAGATATCTATACATTTATGTCTATAAATTTAATTACTAGTTATTTTCCCTATTTACACACCAAGGTTGAAATCCTTGACTGTGATAATCTTAGTCAATCCTTTAAAAGAGTTCTTACAATAGAACGAAATTTGGGGAAGTGGGACATATTCTCTCCTTATTCTTCATCTACTTCTTTATATTCATGTACCCCTTTTCATTCATCTGGTGGACCTACAATGACCTTTCCTCCACTACATAGAAACACTTATCATGCATGCCATAAAATCTCTTAATTCTCTTTTCATAAATATTGTACACACTCATTTGAGTGTCATGCATTGTACCATCAAGCTCCTCCCAAGGCCTTTTTTTATGAGCAATGGGACACTTCTTTTGCATGTATAACATTTTTGTGGTTGTCAAAGATCATTGAAATCTTAAACACTACCACCCTAGATCCAAGTTTAGTCCATATGACACACCATTATTCCCCAACTGATAGAGAATCCTTGTTTAACCATAATTACCAAATCTAGGACTGTAGTTATCACCTCATCCTCCTTAATGGTAGTCAAACAAATTTTATCATAGGCTTTGTCCTCATAGTTCAAAAT
>JASDQU010435933.1:41005-51113 GCA_032191745.1 Picea mariana
TGAGGAGTTATGTGATGCTCTACATACCACCATAAATGACATGACATGTAATATCCATATATAATAGTATTATCTGAAAATATATCATAACTCATACCATTACCCATCAAACAAACTTGGGTCCATTACCCAAACCTGGGGTCTCCAACTTCTCATGGCCATAATTCTCTAACCGTGAGGAATTATGTGACGTTCCACACACCACCGGAAATGAAATGACAAGCACTATCCATCTAGGATATTTTCCCTAACAAAATCACTTTCCTTCATCTCATTATTCCACAATTAAGCATGGGTTATCTTACTCTACAAAGCCTCTTCCCGTGAGGGCTTTCACCATAACGGGACCACTTTGGAGTTCATCCATATTTACATCTTATCAACCATGAAAAAACAATAATGAGTCATATTTACATCAAACAATATTGGGTCCATTACCCAAGCCTTTGTTCTACATGGATTTTTTCAAGGGTTGAAATCAATGAAAACCAACCTTAATCAACACAAGCAACACTGGAGAACATTGAAAATCAAGGAAGTACAACTCGGAACAGGGAAAATCCAGAAGAAGCGGTTTATCAGATCAATGGTCGGATAGTCACTAAATAAGAGTGGAACACTTTTCATATTGAGTGGAGAGAAAGAGAACATATGGAAAATCAAGGGGATAATGAAGAAGAGTTCCACCAAGAGGATCCACGAAACAATGAAGATCAGGTAAATAATGAAAATATTATCTCTACCCTGGTTTTTCCTATTTCTGATGTTCCCACACGAGGGATGGCTCCTATGAAAAACTTACCACTCCCAGCTTTGCCAAATTTTCATGGATTATCTACTGAAGATCCGGATGAGTTTCTGTTTGAATTTGACATTTTCTGTAGAAGCTATGAGTATACTACCACTATGCAGAAGCTTAAACTGTTTCCAACTACATTGAAGGGTAATGAATTAATATGGTTCATGAGCCTTGGAGGAGAAAACATTTCAACATGGTTACAAATGAGGCATCTTTTCCTGAACAAGTACCAAGACTACTGCCGAACAAGGGAACAAAGAGAGGAACTGTTCAAGATGTCTTATAAGGAGGATGAGACCCTTGAAGATTTTGTGGAGCGACTCCAATATAATCTACAAAGGTCTGGACATCCGGATGTGAGTAAGGACATTCTGAAAACCATTTTCCTAAAAGGAGTTAGAGAAGATTGTTTATATATGTTGAATATGCTTGGCAAGGGAGATATATCTAAGGAATCCTATGAGGACATTGTAGATCTCTGTAAAAGATGTTCTTGAGGATCTACAAGGAATAAGTCAGCTACCAAGGATACCACTTTTTCAAGGGTACAAAAATCAGCCAATGGAGGAGCAACAAGAGTAGAAATAGGTAATCTGTTAGAAAATTTCAAAACAGAGATGATTAACTCTTTTGCTTCACAAATGGACACTTTGCAGGTCAAGCAAAAACAAGAAAACTTAGAGCAAGCATTGTGCATTTTTTTTCTGAAATGTAGAAAGAAACATCTACCAAGGGAGTGCCCGCTGAACAGTGTCCAAGTATGTCTTATTTGTGAATTAGATCATGCTAATGACCAATGTCCCTCTCTACCAGGAGTAAGCATCAATGAAGGAAACTAATGAGGAAGTAGAGACTGTCTATCTAATAACACAAAGAAGACAATGGTAGCCAAGAGGTCAAGGTATGAACTCTCAATTCTCTCCTGCAACACTTAATTATTGGAACAATCAGCTACCATATGGCCAGATGAATGTCCCCCCTCCAAATCATATGCCACCCCCTTATCAAGATCCTGATGCATGGTTACCTATGCCCCATAAACATAATCATTATGGACAATGGAACCCATGTTGGAGAGGCCCTCAACAACAACTCAATTATCAAAACCATCACCAACCAAACCCTTATCAACAACAGTTCCAACCCCAGTACCAGCAGCAACAACTGCAGCTACCTCCCAATGCCCCACCGAATAGTCCTCCCTTATGACCTCAGATGTCTGTGCAACCTAATCCAAACTCAAATAATAAGGCCGTTTAGAACATAGATATACACAATGTGCCAGCCTTGTCTATTACTCCTATGCCTTGTGATGAAATAAAATTAAGATCAGGGAGAGTAGTCAAGCCAATAATTGAAGATGCTCCATCTTTAGAATCAAACAAGGAATCAGGGGAAATATCATCTTCTGATAAAAAATAAATTGACCAACCTATTATAGAATAAACAGACCCACCACTCCCTGAAATACTGAAAATTACCAAACCTGTGGAATTGCCATCTTTCAATCTCTTAGGAGAATTGTAAAATCTGCACGTTAATATTCCACTATTGCAAGCGATAAGAGATGTACCTATTTATGCCAAGACTGTAAGAGATCTCTGTATCAGAAGACGTGGATGAAAACCTAGGGACCCCCTCACAGTGCATGTAGTGAGGGATTTTTCTGAACTAATGTTAGGAAAAACCCCACCTATTAAATATGGTGACCCAGGAAATCCTACAGTCACTCTCAAAATTGGACAAACATCTATTCCCCATGTGCTATTTGACTTAGGGGCGACAATTAACATCATGCCAATAGAAACTACACAATTGCTACAACTCAGAACACAAATTCGACCTACTCCTACTGTTCTAGAATTAGCTGATCATTCTACCATCAGATCAGAAGGAGTAATCTATGATTTAGTCATTTCAGTTGATTCATAGGAGTATCCTTTTGATTTTGTTGTTTTTCAACCCAAAACCCATCTGAGGGGCCACCCTCTAATTCTGGGAAGACCATAGTTAGCTACAACTGATGCATTCATTGGTTGTAGATCCGGTTCCATGACCATATCTGATGGTTATGACACAGAAAAACTTACCCTGTATCCTCATGCTACACCCAGTGCGAAACCTGAAAAATTCTTTATGGATGGACACTGAGGATGAAAGTTCTCTACCTGTGCTAACCATAGGAAAATCCATGAGTTTCAAAGACAAGACAGAGGACGAGTTAATCAACTACTTTATCTATGACCCCTCTATTGTTACACAAAACACACACTACCGATTGATTAGAGTCTTCGACCTTATTGCCCAGGGAGAGATGAGATAGAAAATGTTCTCATAAACTACTGAAAATAAAATTGATTTAGCTGTAACAACAACCGCTGTAAAAACAAATGCTATAACAACAGATGATGAAACAAAAAAAACTGAATTATTTCCTAAATTCAGTTCTAAGAGCATCGTTGTAATAATTGAACCTGGAAAAACCTTGAACATCAATCCTGATCTATCCACTGCTGAAACTCGCCGATTGATGAAATTACTGATTGAACATAAAGAAGAATTTCCCTGGGATTACATGGATATGAAAGTCATTTCCTTTTAAATATGTACCCACCATATATGCATTAAATAAGAATGCTAACCCATTTTCCAACCCCAAATGAGGATGAACCCAAACCTTAAATAAATTGTTAAGGAAGAACTTCAGAAACTTCTTAATGCTGGATTCATCTACCCTATATCAAACAATGAGTGGGTCTCATTGTTCGTTATTATGCCTTAAAAGAATGGTAAGTGGAGAGTGTGTGTGGACTATTGAGCTCTGAACAAAGCTATGCAGAAGGATCATTTCCCTCTACCATTTATTGATCAGGTTCTAGACAACCTATCTGGGAATTTTTTTTTCTCTTTCCTAGATGGATTCAGTGGCTATAACCAGATACAAATTTCCCCATAGGACCAATATAAGACCACCTTTACTGGCCCTTGGAGTACATTTTCCTACAAGGTTCTCCCATTTGGCTTGTGTAATGCACCAGTCACTTTCTAGAGAGTTGTGATTGGTATTTTCTCTGATATGGTGAATGATTGTATGGAAATATTCATGGATGACTTTACACATTATGGTACTGATTTTTAAGAAGCTTTGTCTAATTTGGAAAAAGTGCTCAAAATATGTATACAGTCTCATGTTTCTTTAAGTACAAAAAAGTTCCATTTGATGATGAGCGAAGGTGTGGTGCTGGGACACTTCATTTCTTATGTAGGAATTTAGGTAGATCCAGTGAAAATCCAGGTAATTTTAGACATTCCAACTCCATCAACTCAGAAAAAGGTAATAAGTTTTTTAGGTCATGCTGGATATTACAGGAGATTCATTAAAAAAAATTCCAAACTTTCCTCCCCCTTTTTTTTCCTATTAACAAAAGATGTTGACTTTCATTGGACCGACAACTGTGAATTGTCTTTTGCAGATCTAAAACATAAATTGTCCATAGATCCCATTTTGAGAGGGCCCAATTGGGCTCTGCCTTTTCACATTTCTTTAGATGCCTTAGATACTGCAATTGGTGCAGTACTAGGGCAACAGGAGGACACAGATCCCTATGCTATCTACTATATCAACAAGAACATGGCTCCTGCTGAATTAAATTATACAGTTACTGAAAGAGAATTTTTAGCAGTAGTTTATGCAATCAATAAATTCAGGCATTATGTCACTGGTTATCCTACTTTTATTCATACTGATCATACAACAATTAAATATCTGATGAATAAACCTATTACTAATACCCAAGTAATAAGATGGTTGTTACTACTACAAGAATTTGACATCACTATAGTATATAGATCAAGAAAAAAAAATGTGGTTGTTGATTTTCTCTCAAGATTACATATAAATGATGATAATTCACCTGTAGATGATTCCTTTCTTGATGAACATTTGTTTGCAATATCTGCTCACTCACCTTGGTATGCAGACATTGCTAATTATTTGTTTGTAGGGAAGGTACCTCCACATCTATCTCCTTGAGAAAGAAGGAATATTATTCAGAAGAGTGCTCGGTATAGTTGGATAGGAGGATACCTTTTCTACACAGGCCTGGATCAAGAAATCAGGAGATGTGTAAGGGATGATGAAGTATATGATCTGTTGAAAGCTTTCCATGATGGCTCTTGTGGGGGTCATTTTGCTGATAAAAGGACTAGGCATAAAATTTTAAGGATGGACTATTTTTGGCCCAGCATATTTCAAGATGCCAAGAAATATGTCCAAACTTGTGACAGTTGCCAACGAATGGGTCAGCCAAATCATAGGGATGAGATGCCTCTCCAGCCTCAGGTCATGTTAGAACTTTTTGAGAGATGGGCTATGGATTTCATAGGGCCCATTAACCCACCTTCTAATCAGAAAGTCTATCTATTGGTCTGTACAGATTACATGACCAAGTGGGTGGAGGCAAAAGCCCTCATTAGGGCCTCCAAAGAAGCTGTCTTAGCATTCTTGTTTGAAGATATATTTGTTAGGTTTGGTGTTCCTAGAGAATTAATAACTGATGGAGGACCTCATTTCACATCACATATGTTTGAAGCCCTACTCAATAAATATCATGTTTTACATAGAGTAGCTTATGCATACCATCGACAAGGCAATGGCCAGGTGGAAAGCACCAACAAAGTTATCGAAGCCATTCTTACTAAAATAGTGAGAGAACATTGTAGGGATTGGTCTGGTAGATTGCATGAAGCTCTATGGGCTTACAAAACTACTTGGAGGAACACAACTTGTTTTTCTCCTTATGAGCTGGTATATGGAAAAGCCCTGTTTTTCCCATTGAATTCGAAATCAAAACCTTAAGAACTGCATCAGTAGTCAACCTTGACTTAACTATGGCACAGAAGGCTAGACTACAACAACTCAATGAGCTTGATGAAAAGGGTTTGGATGCTATTCATCAAACCACGATGATTCAACAACAGAGAACAAAATGGCATGACCGAGTCATCAAGAAGAAATTATTCTAGAAAGGAGATTGGGCTCTGTTGTATGATTCACGATTTAACAAATTTCAAGGTAAGCTGCATACACGATGGCTAGGACCTTATGAGGTAGACACTATTTTTCCCAATGGGACAGTTAGGTTGATCACTATTGATGGATCCAATACACAGTTACATGCAAATGGTCATCGCTTGCATCTATATCAACATCCACTGTCTAAGGCAAAATTCAAATCTAGATGTACAACTAATACCGGTTATCAATTCTTAAAAGGAAAGGAGCTTGCTCCTTCTCCTTTTGAAACTTATGACTTATTTTGCTCAGACCTTGTATATAAATAAACTCATCAAAATTTTCATTTCTCTTTTCTTGTTTGAAATTTTTCTATTTCTTTACTATGCTAATAAATTTAGACTTGAAGGGTATTAGGCAGTTATGTGTGTGCAGGTGAATTTATGAACAACAAGGTTGAGTACAACAAAAGGATTAAAACAATTAGTTTATGGAAGTTGAAAAACTTCCTAAAAACTAAGTGATGCAACGTTCGATTGATTTCCATGTTGTTACACCGTTTTCTGATAAATTGGCCGATTTCCATGCTGTTTCACCCTTTTTTGATAAATTGGTCGATTTCCATGCTGTTACACCATTTTCCGATAAATTGGCCGATTTCCATGCTGTTACACCCTTTTCCGATAAGTTGGCCAATTTCTCTACCATTACATAATGGTCAATTTTCATGAGGTTACACCATTTTCTTTTCCATGTTGTTACACCCACCTCTATCATTTTGGCCGAAGTACCTGCTGATACACTGATCACTGTTATTATTTCTTGCCACTTCACTCTTTCTTTTTCGCATTTTTGCCAATGTTGCTACTCCAATTCTACAATATTTCCATGCTACAACACCGTTGATTTGTCAATACCGCTGCTATCTGTCTGAAAGTGCTACTTGATCATTACTTGACTTCACATCCGGCGATTTCTAGCTAGTCAACTACAGAAAGGACTCCATCTCTTCTCCAGTTGTCATATCATCATTTCTCATGCCATCCTTCATCATCTCATCTATTCCACGCGACTCATATGGTGGTTGGATAGTGTCATTACTCCGACAAATCATTTTGTGTGGTAAGTTATAGGGTATGTAACTAATCCTACATGTTAATGTAATGAAGAATAAAATCACACTTAAAGTCGTGACAGGGTTGCCAACCACAAGAGACTGATGGTTTAATAGAAAAACACATCTTCCAGATGCATAGAAGGGTTTCCGCATCGAGAATGAGCAAGTTCATACCAAAGGCATAGGTGCAGATGTCAATTCCTTACCAGAGCCATGGGGGAAAGTCGCAGAATTTGTCAAAAGGTACATTACCTGTGAAGGCAGATACCAAGTTGTTTGTTTTTCTGATTTCATCTTATTATCACATCCACAACATCAGAAATTTATAAAAATTCCTTATTTTCTCCTCCATTCATTGCATAACATGGCTTAGTTTGTATAAAAATCCAAGAACCCCAAGAACTACCTTTTTAATCACAGACTCATCGGACTATTAATTCGCAGAGGTATGGGCATTTCCAATAACCCATTACCTACTGTAGCAGTCCAACCACATTCTATACCTGCAGATATGATTGCGCAAATACTTCAAAACACAATCCGTGGACCTCTTCTTGAGTCTCTGCCCTCGACTGCAACAACAGTCCAAACCCCTACTGTCGCTGCCCATAAGACGACTCAGAGAAGCCAACACACAATCCGATGCTATTCTAGCACTAGCTAGACAAGCCTCAATGGAGTTGAATTGACACAGCCTATAGCTATGGTCAAGAAAACCGTTGAACAACTAGCTACTAGACCAAGACATGAGTCACAACCCTTGGCTGCGACAACTGTCATTGAAAAACTACCCCATGCTCCTAAAAAGAAAACCCCTGCTCCTATCTCTAGCTCACCTAGAAAGAGAACAAGGTCAACACGGTCCACTACAACAACAATTCTGACTACCCTCTCTACTGTTGCATCGAAAATAACACAAGAGCCTCCTATTACTGCAACAGTCATTCAAGGCCTTACTGTCACTACCGATGGATTATCTTAGAAAAGAAAACGTCCATTCAAGGGAAAAAGTAGCAAAGACCTTGACCAAATTACATCAGCAACAACTCAGAGCCCTCTTGCTGCTGTGATAGAGAATTCTACAGAGATACATATACCTTGTTTTACTTTGTGCAAAGAACTTCAAGAAACTATTCTTTCAATTTAGGCTGAACGTACTCAAATTGCAGCAGAATCATTGGCTTGGCCTGATGATTTTGTGCATCACACGTCAAGTGATGATGTACAGATCATAGCAGACCCCAATATACCATAATTTTTTCCTTGTGTGGTTGAGGAAGAATGCCCCGTTCCTCCTCCAACAATGAAGAAGAAACCCCTGCTTTCATTTGTATTTTACCTAGGAGAAGAACCAGGTCCACTAGGTCTACAAAAGCAACAATTGGATGGCAAGATATGGAACAAGTTATTCCTATTCTTCATCTACTATCCTCTATGGTTGATGAAGGGAATTTCACATAAGAACCAATCTCTTTTGGAAAACTAACAGTGACAGTAGAGATAACTACAAATGATGGGACTGGTGTACAAGAACAAGTCATGCAGGATGTAGCTGCTCCACAAGAACCAGTTGTCCAAGTCGAGATTGTTCCACAAGAACCAGTCATGATAGACACAGTTGTTACACAAGAACCAGCTGCTCCGCAGAGGACTGTTCAACTAGAGCTAGTAATGCAAGAAACAACTATTCCACAAACAACAACTATTGACAGTATAGCTTCCACACAAGAACTAGCTGTCCCGCAGAAGACTGTTCAACTAGAGATAGTAATGCAAGAAACAACTATTCCACAAACAACAACTATTGACAGTATAGCTTCCACACAAGAACCAGCTACACATGATACTGAGGATGTGCCACTTGCCCAATTGTTTTCCCAAATTGAGAGGAACATCAAGAATATAGAGAATTCCAGAATTGATGCACTAATAACAGAGAATGAAAGCCTCAAAGCAAAGTTAAATACCATGAAACAAGAAGTGGTGGCTTCTCGACAGAAGGATCCAGCAGGGATAACCTTGGACATCCTAGCATTGAAAAAAGATGTTATGGACAGAAATAAAGAAATCTTGTGCTTTGAGTGTGGAAACATTTACTTTGAGTTCGGATATAAGATAGTAAAAGTGCCAGTTGCTGAAGGACCAACAACTCTCTTAGTCAAGACTGAACATGAAATTACTGCTACTGAAAAACTAGTAAAACAGAGGAGATCTCAACATCATAATGTAGCTACTAGTTTACCAGCAACTTTCAAACAAGAACCTCTGTTTCCCTCATGAGTTGTTACTCAAGAAACTCAAACTGATTCTATTCTTGAAGACAAAGAAACTTAGACAGATTGTTGACACAACAGATTTTCTTTTGGACATAGAATTTTTCCATACAGGCACTTAACAATTTCTCTTAGCAATTTTGCACTGGAGGAGCCAGTTCCCTAATTCATCTACAAAGTGAGGTTTGAATGTGTTTTGCATGAGGACATGCAATGTCTTCAGTTGGGGGGCATGTTAGGACCCAAAAATGTCCCTTTTTCACCACATCATTTGCCCATTCAACCTTATCATTTCTAAGCTAATGCCTATTATAATGGGTGCTAAGAAAATTTTTCCCAAGGTATGAATCATTCATATTAATTTTATATTTTCATTTACTTAGCATGTTTGATTGTTAACGTTTCACATGTTTTACCCATAAAATAATTCAACTAATGATCGAAATGTATAGAACAACCAAGTCTTGAAGAAGTGGTTGCTGTTGTTATAGCTATGTGCCAATATTGGAAGCTGTTACAACTATACGTCAATCTTGGAAGCTGTTACAGCTATGCACCAATCCTGGAAGCTGTTACATGACTGTTGCAATAGGTGCCACTGATTCTGCTGTTACATGACTACTGCAATAGATGCCACTGATCCTAAAGTTGTTACATGATTGCTGCAAAAAATGCCGCCGATCCTGAAAGCTATTACACCTGCTGTTACATGTTTTGGCTTACAAGATTAGTTCTAGATCTTGTATTAATGATATCATATGAACAACTTGACAATTGGGGATTCTCAAGGCTGTTCTGATTTTGTTTTAACTAAATAACTCTGACTTTAAATAACAGATCTTTTGTAATCAGAAGGGATGGATTTTTTATTGTGAGAAAGTAAAGTGAAGTAAAGATTATTGTAC
>JASDQU010435933.1:60718-74406 GCA_032191745.1 Picea mariana
TTGTGCATGGTGTATTGTGGTGTATTGGTGTAACTCTTATACTATTGTTCATTTATCATTGGATATAATTGAATGGTTTAAGTATAAGTTGAAAAAGGTTTTAAATTGTACTTGATACTGATTCACCCCCTTCTCAGTATCAACATCATGTACTCTTTTCATGTGAATATTTGTTTCAAGAATAAGCATGGTCCTCTCTTAGGCATATTTATATATTTTTATATTATTTAAGTATAGAGGAGTACCACCTCTTTAAAAACCTAGGGGGATTTATCCTCATGATGTTATATTAAAGACTGTGAAACAATATTTTAGATCATGGAACTTAGGAGTCAATGTGATGGCTTTATGCATAGTAAAAAATGCATATTAATCATTTTCCAGGTAGGACATATGTTGCAACTTCTGTCTAGTAGAAATAATGGGTTATAGGTAACTGATAATAATATATCGGTGACCGCACTAACTCCACACATACTCCTGGATTTAGTTAGCAACGAGTCAAGACTCGAGATTCAGTGGGTGGAAATAAAGAATATTTGTCTTGCATGTTGAATCATAATTGTATCTCATCTCATATCATGCTTCTCTTCTAACTCCACCATCTTGTCCATTCTCAATTTGACAATCCACGCAAAACGACTATTGATATATTGTAGTAAGTTACTATTGAGATCTTTATCAACAATATATCATCTATGATTTCATTCAATATATCATGAGCATATAACCATAAGTAGTACCATTCAAAAACATCACATCAAATACACAATACACTAGAATTTATGTGGAAACAAAAATGGGAGAAAACCACAGAATGATTTATTATATATATCAAGATTACATTCATAGAAAGAACCAACTTCCAATTTCTTGAGCACCAATTGGAAGGAGGCTCCAACCCCCTATTTACAGGCTCCAACCTGAAGGAAGATACAACTCCTTGATATTACCAGCTACAAATGGAAGGAGGCTCCAACCTGAAGGAAAATCCAACTCCCTATGTTCTCTAGCTCCAACCAGAAGGAGGGTATGAGCCCTTGATTTATAGGCTCCAACATGAAGGAAGCTCCAATTCCCTGCATTCTCTGGCTCCAACCCCCTTTCCTTTCCCCATCCTGCCACCTTGAAATAAAAGTGTAGACTCAAATTGTCACTACCACTGATACTGTCACTACCACTATCACTGATATATCAACTTGTCACTATAACTATCACATCACCCTGTAACTACCACTATCTCTGTCACTGTAATTGATATACAACCATCAACTTGTGTATCTCAACAATGTACCAAATCATGTACCAAATACCTGTACCATACCATGCATCAACCATGTACCAAAACCTGTACCATACCATACATCCAATTTGTGCCTCAAAGCATATGCCCAAATCTCCAAAACATGCTTCAAGCACATATCATAAGATCAAGACATAACCTATATAAAAACATACCACTGATTCTATAATAGAACTTTTGCATCAGATTAAAGACACTCATACCTTCTTCATCTTCAACAACAAAACAATAACATCTTCATCAACATTTACCTCAGTCTCGTGGGACTAGTTTTTGGATTAGTCAAAACCTCTAACTTTAAACAAGCATAAATCCATACATGTAATAAATAAAGGTACATAAATTTAACCACATATACTATGATATATTTCTTCCATATTATAAAAATTTCAGGGGATGAAACTTCTCATAACACAAGTTATAGCAAAAATGGAAAACCTTCTTGAATTCTATCCTATTCTAGAGAGTGAACTTGTAGAGCATGACACATGATTAATATTTTCTATATGGTTCTAAAACTCACACACAACTTACTACGTATTGTACTCTTTTCAATGAAATTGGTCTCGCATAATTTGGATCCTCTATGAAGAATTTATGGCAGTTTTACCTGGAAAACCTATTTGAGACTAACTTCGGGACTAGTCAAAAACCCTATCTTCCATAGAGTGTATCACCAAATGTACAACGACCAAGAGTATGAAATTTTTACTGCAGATACGTTGAAATTTCTTCTCAACATCCTCCAATTTTTGCTATTTGAATCATTCTAGAAAAAAATGGTAATATGACCTTTAAGCAACATACCTTAGAACACATCATCACAAGACTTCATCCTCCCTTGGAATTTTTCCTTTCTTCCCTTCATCTTGCCTCTAAAATGTTCCTCATATATCCTTGGTTACCTTAGATAAAAATCACTTGAATTGATATAAAAAATGAACTCCTAGGTGCCTTATTTATACTTTTCAAGTGCCTTCTTTTGGGGGTAACCTATAATTGTTTTACCTTTTTTCCTAATTTTAGGGTCAACTCATTATTTCTTGTTACAAATGTTTTACCCTTTAATTAATGAATTTTTTACGCTTTTCCTAATTTTAGGGTCAACTCATTATTTCTTGTTACAATTGTTTTACCCTTTAATTAATGACTTGTAATTGTTTAGGGGATTCCTAACCATTCTTTGGGGCTTCCAACTTCTAGAGGGTGTATCTCTTCAAATGTGAGGAACCACATGGTGTACCACCTACTATTGGAAATTAAATCACGAGGAATATCCATTTATTAGGGTTTTGTATATACTTGAATTTTTCTTCAACCTCATTTTACTCAATCAACTTCGGGCTCCATAAACACACCTTCGGGGCTTCGTGTAAAATTCATCAAATACACCCATCACATATGTTGACATCAACCACTTCTATTTACATTAATGAAAACTAAATTACCATCAATATTGACCACAACTTTGGGGCATATTGACTTATCCAAAGGTTGACATCAATGAAAACCAACTGTCTAGTAGTCCAAACATAAATTATACAGGGAAGACCATTGAGTACGTGTATATCATTATATCCCTTCCATATCCAACAACAACATGGCCTTACACATGGCTAGTTGTATTGGAATTCATTTTTATAGTAGAGTATGCCTCCTAACTTGACTTGGTTATGATCTCATAACCAACATGACATACTATGTAATTCAATTTCCTATAATTTCTTTCAAGTATTAGCAACATTTGTATACTCAATGCTCTCTGCCTGTACTACATCAATTCAAATATTAAAATTTAGAGGGAATTATTACCTTAATCCCCTTAAGAATTTATGCATCATAATAAACAAAATTCATACTTGTGTGGTTGTTATCAAATTAATTGATGCTAACCAATCCACTGATATTTTGTAGAAGCTTGTAGGATCCCTTCACTAACCTTTTGATCAACATTCTTGACATCCTCATTTTTTTTCATACAAATGGTTTTCGGATGAAGTGACACCACCATCAACATCTTCAGCCATTTTATAATCTTTTTTCCTGTATACATAATCCATCATTAGTCATATTCAACTATCATAATGTCATTATTTCATATATAACAATAAACTACTCATAGTCTACAAGCATTTCATGTGCATGTCCATGCATTGCCACATGCACTAATGCACATCAATATGCACCAAACATTCAATCTCATCATTCCAACTAATGCATGTTCATTTTAACTTCATTGGATACATCATGCATCACTTCCATCATGTACTCCAATGCATATATGTTTCTTCTTGTTTTGTTCCATGTAGTTGTTCTTGAATTCAACTATATCCATGTAGCGGCTTGTGAACTATCATTATGCTCATTTGTGCACCATTGTTTCTTGATCTGAACATTTTCCAGCCAATCCCCTCTTGGACATCTTGAAATTTAAACCAATATTCCCTATTGGAAAATGCTTCCACCTAGGAAATTATGTTCCAACCTTACCTTTCCATAACTTTCCAGTATCTTGTAATGAGGTAGTTCATATAATTCCATCACCTTGATACTGCATTATTTTCCAACCAACTTAACAATTAACATTATGATATACATTGTCATTATCTCTAGTTGTCCATTGGATTTTGTTCAGTTTTAAAATACTTTTCTTCACTTAATTGAGTAATTCCTTATGAATCCCCGTCATTTCCACTCATTACCAAACTTTTTCTTATGGAATTCTGTAATTCTATATTAGCAGCTTCAAGTGAATAAACGTTCAGTAATCTATCCTCTAATTCTTTGCACCTGTACATTGCTTCCACTATGCACTTTGATAACATAAGTGGATTTCTGTCTTTGAATACTTCAGTCATAGTTGCCAATTCATAACTGTAAACCCTTATAATTCCTCATAGACTAGTCCCTAGAGATGATTCACCCATCCCTATGAGTCACTCATTATGTCATGGGATCTTTGTTTTTTTTACAACAAGATTTGCAGTCATCACTACATTTCCACCTTCAAGGATATGGAGGCTTACCTTTCCTTCCTATTCTCATTGATGACACTCTTGACCTATTGGCTTCAAGTTTCTGAAAGAATTCTTGTTGATGTTCCTTTGCAAGTCATTCATACTTTATAGCAACTAAATATTAACTTGTATTTTCCCTTCTTGACTCCCTTATCAACTTTCCATTACCTCCTCTGTAGTTCTGCACTTCCCTCTACAATTTCTTTATTTTCTCACCTAACTCTACAATATTGTCCCTGCTTCCATGTCCATTGGACCCTGGAATTATAAATACTTTAGTACTCAAATGGACTATGTTGTTTATAACCTATGTCATCAACAATATCAAGTTCTTTTCCTCCCCCCTATTGTAACTTGTCTTTATTCAAGAGTAGACAACCTACATCATCAATACTTTTTGTTGATAAAACTTCCAACACCTCTACAAAAATGCCCAATTTCATATTGTCATTTTTATAAATATTAATATCCTTGCATAGTATAGGAACTTTTTGAATAACTATGTGTCAACATTCTATTACATCCAAGCCATATTTTGCAACATGAAAACCAATGCCTAAAACATCCAATGATTTTGTGGAGCTAGAAAATTCCATATAATTAACACGATGTATGAAAGATGAAAAATCCAATGTACTTAATCATCCCATCAATAGGTTCTTGACATAACATTCTCTACTTGAGTGTTCCCTTGGTCATCAACAACACCCTATTATTTAAAACTCAACCCCTATTTATTTTCCAAGTTGACACACTCTAAATGCACCTCTATACCTCTACATAGGCACTATCATTAGTATATGCGCTCTTTGTTACCTGATAGTGACATATTTCCTTTACCTATATAGAAATGTTTTCCCAAAATTGACATTGTTTGGAAACTTTCACATTGAGAAATTGCATGGTTCACAAAGTTTATTTTCCCTTTTTCATGCATATTTACCAAACAACTAGATGCTTCCTTAGATAACTAAATCCTTCTATCATGTTTTCCTCTAGATTTCCTTTCCAATGGCTATACTCATGCCTTATTTTGATTTTGGATATGAAATTTATGGCTCTCTAAAATCAACAGTTTCATCCTTTTTGTGCTTGCTTCACTGGTATAAAAAATCCCAAGGGCTAACTTCTACGTCTTGTAGAAGAAAATATGGAAATATTTTTTTTTTATTATATCAGATGATGATACTATTCATGATTCTGAATGCACATAAACTATCATATTCAATATTTGATGCTCCTTCCAACTTCTACATCAATTTGTATTTGGCAACTTTGTCCTTTTTCATTTATTTTTAGTGAAAAACCATTATCTCCTAAATGGAGCAAAACTGACAAAAAATCCCTAAATACAAAGTTGTCTAGATTGATAAGCATATGATATGTTAAATAAATAAAATTTTCTAGATTGGTGATACGGGGTCCCTTTTCCTCCTCCAAAGATTTTAGAGATCCCCAAAATGCACCCGAGAATAATGGATTTTGCCTTGTTTGGGCGTATCCACACCAAACCATTTTGAATTTTTCCAGCAGTCCAAATGGGTATCTTCATGCCTAATTTTTGAGCTATTTATAAATATTTCATAATTATCTGATCCCCAATTATTGATTACGACCAGATCTTCAAAAGTCACTAATTTGTATTTTTCATAAAACAAAAGAAAAATTGTCTATCCATCCTCACTAACATTCTTGTATCCCTCTTGATTGCAGAAACACCCCTTAAATTTCATCCAAATCTGAGTTAACTTCTCTTGTATAGGGACATTCCTCCCAGTAGGCCACCCTCGAGCTGAGGCTATGAGTCCAAAAGGAGGTCTGACCTTCTTAGCTATCCACTCTTCAATTTCAGCAACCCAAAGCCCAAGTTCTACTCCAACAAAAATTCCAATCCACCAATGCTCTTCCCTTAAACCTACACAACCCAAGGAATGGGATCCTCCTTCCCTACCACATAGTCCCTCGAGCCTTCCCACTTTTATTTAGGGATTTAAAACACTCAGATGGCTAGGAATATCACGGTTGGGGACTCCAAGAACTCTCATTTTCTCTAGGAGTGATCATAATATCCTTCTTGAGACTCTTGATCCATTTCCTCAACAAAAAATTAAATTATAGGCTTATAACCTAATTCTTGGCACAAACATCATCCCTTTCATGGATATTTTAACATACACCATGGATGGTTCTCTTTCCTAGCACTTAGATATGCTCTTCCTTCCCAAAACCAACATGTAAAATTGACCAAAAAAGGAACTCAAATTTCCTTTTCTTATCATGCAAGATTGACTCTCACATTTCCCAAAAAATGGTTGTACTCATCCCATGTTGTTATAAATTAGTGAGTTGACCTTTTCCACCTACCATTCTTATATCACTTTAATATCTCTTTTGATATTTAAAAGGTAGTAAACTTTAATATGAAATGGCTTGGATTAGTATAAATGGGTAACCCCTTGGACCCCTCTTTATCCCCCTCTCTTGTGGAAACATAGCCACTTGTCGTTACCATCTTGATTGTACCGCAACCAATGATTATTATTTTTATTAATTATTTCAATGTACAAAATACATAGTTCGACACTCAACCATATTAATCAATAGAGGCTCTTCACCCCAAAAATATTGGCTCAGTAGCCTAAACCACATTTACATAATTACATAATAATCTGTGGGTATTAAAACCAGGGATGTTACAATACTCATGGTGGCCACTGTTGAGTTTGAACGCGCAACCTCATAAACTTTTAGGATCAGAGGAGGTCGGATGATTAATTACATTACAAGGCATAACTTAGCACTCTATTACCTTATCACACACAAACTTTGAATTATAAATGCACCTCTTTTTTAGGTTGATCCAACTACAAATAATGGTTTCACACTAAATTTTGTTTGATCCCATTAGGAAAAAAGGAGTGACGAAACTTTGGAATGACCAAATTTGATTCTTTCCTAGAAAAATGTATATCTTCCGAGGAAAACCTCATAGAGAAAATCAAGGATACTTCACCCATCGACGTAGACTAGTACGCCTCACTTAAGGGATTTTGAATAGAGGACCCCTTGGCCCAAAAATAGAAAAATGTCCAACAATATTGGCAACTGTTGGGTTCCTTTTTCCAATTGGGTGAGAAAAAAGATGCCCCTTAACCAACTAGTTAGGAAAGGAAGACAACATAGTAGTTTGTTAGTTGATTAGTGGATCAACTAAATAGAAAACAAGAAATAAACAACAAATCAATAAAAACTAAACTAAGCATGTATATAATATCAAACATAAATTTGGAAATGAGACAAAGGGATAACTACCAATGGAAAGTGGTATTCAAATTGATAACACCTAGGAGAAAATTGGGACTTATGAGTCCCCTCTTCCTCCTTGATAGGGATCTTGAGTCCCCCAAATATAAAGCTTTCTCTCTTCTAACAATGGATAAAAATGGAAATACAATGGTGAAGACTTGATTGTTGAAATTCTCAAGAGGAGAGAGGTGCAACACTTGCTATGAATGCTCAAATATTTCTATGAGAAATATGACTTCTCTAAGACAAATTAAATAGCATAACAATACTCAAAAATTTTCTCTTTCTTTGGACACCTTGGTCATGTATTTATAGGACCAATGCAAGATTTTTACTAGCTTGCTCATAGTGTGAATGGTAGGCATTTTAGGGTGCTTCCCATCCTTTTAGTAGCCCCAAAGAAATATTTTGGGTTGATCTTGTGGTCTTGTCATGGTACACTTTGACCTAGAAGTGGTTGAGGCCCGACCAAATGCATTAATGCCCCATTTTCACATCTGCATGGGTTCTTGTGGAGATAATTGCATGGTCTACATAATTTGTGCATGCAATTCTGTGTTGGCTAACATGAATGTGTGGAAGTAAGACTTGGTAAATTTGCACTGAAATTCAATGACTATTTGCATAGGTTTTCTTGCTGAATAGGTTCTGTAAATGCTTGAGGTGTGCTGATTGATGTGTTGTGCTAGTATTGTCTTCAACCATTTCTTGTATTGTGATGATTTTTTTTTTGGTGGATTTGCGATAAAATGGACAACAAATGATGCCAATGTGTAGGTGACAGAGTCAGGATCTCTATGCCATAAACAATGTGAAAAATGGAGCTCTAAGCTCCTGAATGAGGGTGGTGAAGTTTGAGAATGGGGCGTATATATGGGTGTGGTGCCCATAATGCCACCTCAGTTGTACTTGCATGTGTTGAGGTTTGAGGTTGAGTTTTTGGAGCATTGTTGATCGATATGAGAGCATGGGGACACTATTTTGACTAGCAAGAGATTCTGGTAAGTGCTCTAGACGTCCTGAATATGTTTATTTTTGTATTTTTTGGGTTGGGGGCTGTACGGAGGGCCATACGACCATTTTTATGTGTGTCTAGGATGACACATGTAGTAAAAAATTGGGTTGCCACACACTTTTGCGGATAAGTAATTTCTATAGTCGTGCACAATGTGCATGACTGTGGAAATTTCCTCCATGCAAGAAGGCACATGGATGAGGGTTTTTTGTGTGCATGAAAACACAATTGTCAAGGGGACTGTTGGAGCCACCCCTGTTTTTTCGCCTCACACAATTTTGAATACTTTGATGCTTAAGATAAAAAGTTGTTATCTTTCCGTTTTCCTTCCAAAATCATAAAAATCTGAAAAGACTTTGGTTGCCTGAATAGTAATGCTTTGTCATTTACAAAGGGCCCATTTTTCGCAAGTATGTTTGTCCTTAGGATTTTTCAAGTTTCGTGATCTCGCAAATCGGACACCTTATTTCTTGAATTCACAAGTCCCGAGTCGCGAGAATGCGAACTCGGTTTCAATTTTCGTCCAAGGCAACAATAGTATAAGGCCTTTAACTCTTGATTATGACATTTTCGTGGGTTTGCGCCTCGGCATTTCTCGACCCTAAATTTTTGTTTTATCGACCCCGAGAGCTGAGAACGCGATAATTTTTTAATAACCCTAGTCAAATACCAAGAGTAAGTAACTAACCACAATTAAGCTTAGTTCACCGCACATCGCCTCTCGGCATTTTCCTTCATGAAGTTAAAATATCCAAAACTCCGAGTCACGAAGTCGCGATATGATTATATTGGGCCTTAATTATCGCTACATCGCAATATCGCGACTCGGCATTCGTTCTCCTAAAAACTTGTCTTCGAATTCCCGATTCACGATCCGGCAATTAAGTTAAACATATCATTAAGGATCCGCTACATCATGATTATTGTTAATTAATGCCAAGATCGGAATTCGCAATCTCGCGAGTTATAAAATCAAAACAATAAAGGGAAATTCACGAGATGACGAAAAATGAGGAAAGCTATAAGTCATTAATATTCCAAACTTTTAAAATCAAACGGACTACATCCCATGCTTCAAGGTTGGCACACTCCACGAGGTGTTTGTTCATTTACTCTCCATAACCTCAGTGCCTGTCAAGCCACCCAATATTCATGACATTAATAAGAAATTAGGGTAAATCCATGATGAAAGTAAGATCGGATTTTTTCAATTAATCCGATTTTATTTGCGATTTGACAGACTGATGACAAAGTACATGATTTTCAAAATATATACGAAGCTTTGTTTTATTTGTTAAAAGTAAAACATTTCTTATTAAAATGTATAGAGCAAGAATTCTCCGAGTGAACTAGCCTCTGTATGTACACGCAGGTTTATCATAGAAGAATGAAAACACCAGCTTCAGCTATGGCGCCAAGGAGAGGAGCTAAATAAAATGTTGAAGTCGCAGCACAGGGTTCGGACAACGTTTCAGACACTTCGCCTCGGAAAGGCGGCTCCGTTTCTACCTGGTCTTCTATTACAGATATTCTGAAATCCAAGACAGTAAACTGTTCAGACTCTGATGACTACAACTATGATATCGTGAAAGACGACCTGAACACTAAGTATAAGACTGTTGTTCAGTCAGGGATGCATCTCATTGCGGCCAGACCCTGGTTACTCCCGTACTTCGATATGATCCGATGGGCATTGGATCACATCGACTTGCCTTCCAGGACTATTGTAAATGACCAACGGGACATCATTGGGACTTTCAGGCCCGAACACATCTAGGCTATGTATAAGCTCCCAGCGGCCTCGGAATTCATATTGGGCAAAGAATTCTTCGCAGAGTTCAAAGAAAAGGAATGTGACGAATATGACAAAACTTTGTTGGGCTTGATAAAGGACTGGGTCTCTCGTTCCTCATCATTCAGGGTGAACAGCGAGGGTGTATATTTGATTTCTTCGTTGGAGCCAAATTACAGATATGTGGCGATGATGACTTGTCGATTGTTCGGATCGGAGGACACGACTCATTTTCTCGTCCAGTGGGTACACCTCATTTTTCGTGTGGCAGAAGGTTGCTCATTCAACTGGGAAAAAATACTCTCTGATAATTTATTCAACAAAATCGCTGAGTACCAAGAGAAGAAGGCAGCCGGGCAGCCGTCCGGATTCTACATGTCCGCATATATTATGGATGCTATATGTGCTAGGACGCCTTTTTCTTTGATGAAATGGGCTTGGAGTCCATCCGAAGACAAAGCTGTGCATGTGTACCACGATAAACTGTGGGAGAATAATGCAAATAATTTCATTTATGAAATCTTTAACTGGGTGATGGTGCCCCTGCACGTAACCATTTTTGGCCTTTTTCCACCCCGCATCCCGGATGGCATGGCCGCAAATCTGAGTCATATCGCAGATTGGTATGTGGAAGAGGAATTCTCATATTTGAGAGTATTCGAAGCTACTGTTCCTCCTCTGGTGCTCCCAAAATTTATCCCCGACAAACTGGCATGTCGAGAGATCGCTCGCCAAACAGTGACTGGTGGCGTGAGCAAAGAATTGAAAGAATCAGCAAAGAAGGTATGGCCGTCTTTTCCTATCCGGCTTAATTCTTTTTCCTTGTTGAATTTTGGACATGCTAAGGCTGAGGCTGCAGCCTTAGAAGGCTTAAATGTGGCCTATATCGAGTATAAAAAGCATGACCCACAGAGGGTCGTGAGTACTCATTGAGGAAATTGCGGGTTAAAGAGGTTCGAGCACGAAGACTCACCCTCGGATGATGTTTTCCGAGGAGACCAATCCTATTCGGAAGTACAATTCCGAATCAAATCCCTACCGGCCGAAGACAGGGATACTGTCTTAAGATTCTAGGCGAACAGGAAGCGATGTCTCCCCATGGCGTTGGGAGGTTTGGGACTCCCTAAGGATAAGGATAAGGAAGCCAAAGGTTCTGAGGGGAAAACCTCTAACCCCGAGAAGCATCAGGAAGGAGAACAGGAGAAAAACCCTGACAAGGAGAAGAGTCCTGAACAGGAGGAAGATCCAGAAACAGAAAAATAGGCTACTGATCCTCCTAAGGAACAGAATCCAGAAGAGGAAATAAGAGATACAGGTCCACCCGAAGGTCAGAATCCAGAAGCAGGAACGAAGACTCCCGACCCCCCGAAACAGCAAAGTCCACTCGGCACACCGGGGAAAGCTGCGAAACAAATCGGGCAACCCATCGCCTCTATCACACCTCTGCAATCAACACAAGCGGATGTTAGCGAAGGTTGGATATTTGGAGAAGAATTGAGGCCTATAAGGGCAGAAGAACTACCTCCCAATGAATTCTTTTTTGATAAAAAGAGAAAAGCTGTAGTTAAGAAAGAATTTCGTCAAGAGGGAGGGTCTACTGTCAAAAGGTACAAAGTGATAACCGAAGGGAAGAACAAAAGAAAAGATGAGTTTTCCACAGAGATTGCGGGAACGCTGGGAGCGTACGCAATGGAAAATCAAGTCTCTGTCGTGGCATTAGAAAATCAGCTTAAAGCAAAGAATCAATTAATCATGATTCTTGAAGCTCGAATAGCCTCAGCTGCAGAAGATGATAAAAGTCAAGCAAGTGGAGCCATAGAGCTGGCCCAAGTGGCCGATAGGAAAGAAATTGAGGTCCTCAAGACCAAGCTTGAACAGGCGAATTCGGTTATCCGAGATGGCCGGGTGCAGTTCGACCACCAGAGGGATACAATCATGCAATTACGAGCTCATCTACAAGTTGCAGAAAGCAAGGCGATTGACGTCGAGATGATCAAATCTCGAGCAGTCGACATTCGGAGAAAGGTTTCTGCTGCTCAACAGAGCTTACTAAATAAGATCGGGGAATTCCGAAATGATTGCTTATTAATGAATCAGATTTTCGAGAACCTGACTGACAAGAAAAGAAACGCAGAGGCTGCTCGAATTATCTTCCAGGGAGCTGTGATAGCTACAAATAACAGGTTTTCAACAGAAACCCCCGGGCTCTCCATTGCTGAACAAACAAGAGGCAACATTTTGTTAAAGAATTGGGAGCATGATATTTCTTTGAGCAGAGAATAGGCACAAAAAGTGACAAATTCACTCGAAGAAACCTTCAAAAACATCAATGTTTAACTATTAGGGATGGAAAATGGAGGAGGCAGAGGAGCACTAAGGCAAATAGATATGGAGCGGATCCCCATTGACATAAAAGAGAAAAATGAGAGAGATTTGGTGGAGATCTCTAAAATAGACAGGGCAGGGATGACTCAAATTGATGAGCATCTAATTCAACCCAGCACACTACTCTGCACCATTGATACAATTGATACATATATAGGAAATCAACTTCCGCAGTTAGCCCGAGACTGCTATTTCGCTGAAGCCAGTTGTCAGGAAGAACCATCACAGCTCATATCCCAATTCCTGGACAAATGTAGGATATGCACCGAGTCTATGCAGAGACAAGCACCTGGCGCGCCTTGAAAACGAAGTTGAGGAGATAGAGTGGCTTCACTCCTAACAGCTGCCAAACGGAACCACCGTAGCTTGTGTCTAATTTTACGGACAAGTGTATCATAGGGGTCGACTCATGTAAAGGAAGCACCTGGCACCCTTTTGTATAAATAGAATAGAGAAAGAAGAGAAAAGGGCTGGACTTTTTGGTACCCATTGTAATAGAGTTTTCTTATGAAGGAAGTTAATACGAAGCAAATTCAAGATTCCCGATTCTGTCCCGACTGTATCAAGTTTGTTTTGTCATGTTAATTGTTTCTTTTCATTTTGCTCTACGTAACTAATTCGTTTTTTGTTTCTTTTCATTTTGCTCTACATAACTGAAAGGTATCGCTATAACTCAGTACCACCACTACTATAGTGAAAGCAGGTTCATATTACAGTAATTGTCTCTTGTCTTTCCTCTGCACCGGCTATCA
Organism: Picea mariana; assembly: GCA_032191745.1. Lineage (NCBI taxonomy): Eukaryota > Viridiplantae > Streptophyta > Pinopsida > Pinales > Pinaceae > Picea > Picea mariana. The sequence goes on from JASDQU010435933.1 coordinate 74,289, forward strand.
GCAGGTGTAAGACCAAGCTACAGTTACAGGATTTTGTGTTTACTTGCACCACGTCAATTATGTTCATTTTCTCTTTCCATATATATGTGAGTTTTTATTGATAAGAATTTTATGTTAC